>MJUU01008159.1:19536-40085 GCA_002080025.1 Modiolus philippinarum
GGGGGGCCCGGAACCCAATTTTTTTAAAAACCCCTAGGAATTTTAAATATTTTCCGACCTAAGGGGGGGTCCGGGCCCACCCGGCCCCCCCCTAAATCCGCCACTGATAACCCTCCCTTCAGGTTAAATGGTCGGTCCCTTAACAGAAAATGTCCATATCCTATTCTGATATAAAAACACAATGTCAAGTTGGAGATGGTGATTGGTTTTTGCTGACAAGGGCTAGTTCAGCTTTAGCCATCGGGTGAAGTACGCCCGCACGTATCCGTCGTCTGTGATCTCACATGAAAAATTCCAGAGTCCGAACTAAGAGGCTCACATGAGCCTGTACCGCTCACCTGGTGACAGGTTTTATTCATTGTCACCAAGAGACCATCCATTTTCATCCATACTATACATCAATTCACCAGATGTTACAGTTTATGAGAGGATATTCAAATATTGCCATCTTGGATGAGGTACAAACTTAAGTCAAAAGCTTTGAAGGAAACCACCCAAGGACCTTTGTGACCAAGTTTGGCTCCCTTTGGCTCTATAGTTTCAGAGAAGAAGATCCTTGAATGCATTTCACATAGGGTCCTTGTGTTTAACTATGTTCCTCGCTGGCGGCCATCTTGGATGAGGTATAAACATAAAAATCACAAAATTTGAATGGGACTACCAATAGACTATTGTGACCAAATTTGGTTCCAATTGGCTCATTAGTTTCAGAAAAGAAAATCTTTGAATGCATTTCATATAGGGTCCTTGTGTTAAACTATGTTTCCCCCAGTTGGATGAGGTATGAACATAGAAATAACAAACTTTAAAGTGGATCGCCAATGGGATATCGTGACCAAGTTTGGTCCCAATTGGCTCAGTAGTTTCAGAGAAGATCTTTTATTTGAATGCATTTCACATAGGGTTTTTAAACTATGTTCCTCGCTGGCGGCCATCTTGGGTAAGGTACCAACATAAAAATCACAAACTTTGAAGTGGATCACCAATGGACTATTGTGACCAAGTTGGGTTCCCACTGGCCCATTAGTTTCAGAGAAGAAAATCTTTGAATGCATTTCACATAGAGTCCATATGTTAAACTATGTTTCCCCCTGGCGGCCATATTGGATGAGGTATGAACATAAAAATCACAAACTTTGAATGGGACCACCTATGGACTATTGTGACCAAGTTTGGTTCAAATTGGCTCTGTAGTTTCAGAGAAGAAGATCTTTGAATGCATTTCACATAGGGTCCTTATGTTAAACTATGTTCCTCGCAGGCAGTCATCTTGGATGAGCTATAAACATAAAAATCACAAACTTTGAAGTGGATCACCAATGGACTATTGTGACCAAGTTTTGTTCCAATTGGCTCAGTAGTTTCAGAGTAAAAGATTTTTGAATGCATATCCAATAGGGTCTCTATGTTAAACTATGTTCCCCGCTGGCGGCCATCTTGAATGAGATACGAACCTGCTGGACATGTGTAGAAATTGTAGTCCTTGATAAGCTTAACACTTTTGCATTTCAAACTTAACCTCTATCTCAAATACGTTTTGAAATAGAAGTAAAAACGTATAAAATCGTGAAAATTCAAAGAAAAAGGAGCTATAACTCAAATAGGGGTCGACAGATTTTCTTCAAAATTGTAGGACATGTAGATCTTATTATGCTGACCATTTTTCTTGTTTAAACTTAACCTTTGTCTTCTTTTATTTTCAATATACAAGGCGAAAGTAAAAAAATTGCGGAAAAGGGGCAATAACTCCAAGACAGGTTATCTGATATTCTCCAAAATTGCATTGTAGGTAGATCTCATCATGTTGATCATTTTTACCTTGTCAGATTTTTTTTTATATCTGTACCGGTTTTAGAGTTATTTGTAAAAAACAGCAATTTACCCCTAAAGTTCTATTTTTAGTAAAAACAGCCGTGTTGTTTGATCTACGGAATTAAAAATCACAAATTTGAAAGCGCATACCCTGGTGATGATTAAGGCCAAGTGTGATTAGTATTGGCCCAGTAGTTTCAGAGGAGAAGATCTTTGAATAAAAGTAAACGGACTGACAGACGGACGGGCGACGGACGCTGAGTGATGGCCAAAGCTCACATTGCCTTTGGCCGGGTGAGCTTAAAAGGGCCTAGAATAAACTGTTGTTTTTAAGCTAATCATTAATAATTTGCAACATTTGAAAAAGTGCAATGTATATGGGTTTTAATGAGCATTTATCATACCATTAAAACGATATAGAGTGGATTCATAAATTTTCAATTTACTTGTTTATACTTATTCAGGTCATATTTATTGGGTTTTTTTTTTGTCCCTAACTTCAGCTCCATAGTTTGCACTATTTTGACACAAACTTTATCACTGGCTTAGCATCTACGCTGGTCAGATAATCATTATTCTAAATATTGTAACATAAATAATTAATGGATATTGAGTAAATGCACATGAGACAAAATCTCTACAAACACATGGTAAAATACAAGCAATGGAACAACGCTTTAATTGTTGTTTTTCATAAAGTACATTATGTTTTTTTTTCTTTATTTTTGCTGGACACTGATATGCATAATAAAGAATACTTTGCTTCAGAAGGATCATATTTGATTTTACATTGATATAAAATCCTAGGACTGGTCGAATTTTAGAAATCAGGTCCGTCTCAATATATGTAACACCTTAAGTCAGTAGAATAAATGAGTATTTGCCAAATATATATCCCATTGATTCATTGATAAATTCAAGTACGAACGCATTCACTGATCCTTTCATTCTTTAGATGTCAAGGTTTCTTCTTTGTTCTGATTTTATTGCGGACATTTCAGATAATCTACCCATCATTATTTACTCTGACTTTCAATGTTACGGGTTTCTTCAAATAGTCATGTATCTTGGTTATCACTCCCTATTGTTCAAGGGGATTTGCACAAGTGGTAATAAATAGTGAATCCGACAAATTGTTACTTTATCCGCCGTTAGAAAGAATATGTTTGACCCCATGTTTGCATATGGACTTTTATAACAATGCAATGTTTGAATTAATTCATCCTATATTTGTAATGATAAAGCCTCGCAGGATCCAACCTTCGGCAAGGTGGGTTCTGAGAGAGTTCAGGAAAAATGAGGACTCCAGGCTCAGTTGCCAATTTTAATTTATTAATTAATCATGGCTAAATTCAGTACGATATTTTTTTTCGAAAAGTGGAGAAGTTTCATTCCATCGAGATTCCCCTAAGAATTCACCATTCCTTGACTTTGTTTTCTTTCTCTTTTTATACATGGTACTATTTGTCTACTCTGTTTATTTATATTACAATTCAAGAAGGAAACTTCTAATAATTAAATACAAAAAGAAAGAAATTTTCTTCATGCAAATGTAAAAAAAAAAAACTCGGGACACTTTTCCTCTTCAAGGTACAAAATGTAGCAAATATTCCCACTCCAAAAACCGGAAACGCAATGAAACTCATACATAGTAAAGTTCTGTACATAAGAGAGTTTCCTTGAAATTAAAGTCTCCATTTGTAATTTTGGTGATAAATCTCAGGTCTATCACGGTCAACACTCTATTCATATACATTAAATCTTATCATGAACGCCATCCTCTTTAAAATTAAAGGGATTGGACCCATTATTTTGTCATTTAAATTCGACGAGCTCTTTGCTGATTGGTCCTATTGTTAAAATGGAATGTCAAAATTCCCACGAACCCAGATCACATTCCATTCATGTTTCACTATCGTGCATGATCGGTTAATTTCGCTTAAAATAATTTTATAAATATTTTCATAAATGATTTCAGCACTGTTTAATCATATGTAATTCGAAAATTGAAATTAAAATTTTTGAAAGGTTCGAACTTGTAAAACTTAGTGCAATATTTCAAACAGGTGGCGATTTTGAATGCTGCTTTGCGTAACCCCACTAGTATCAGCTTTTTTCAATCCAACGAACCGGAACAACTACAATGTTCCATTAAAATTCTAGGTCGATGTTTTGCAGTTCAGTTAACGAAGGTTAATCGACCGAAAGCAGTTTACATGTCAGACGACCATTGACTGAAATCGATCTATTTCTTGTAAGAATTTTATGTTGATTTGATAAGTATGAAATTAGTTTGAAATGCATTAAAATGCATAAGAATTATCCCTTATACAATTCAGATTTTCGTTTATATCCTTACACCGTTAATAATTAAAGAATGAAAGTTGTGCATATACAATCCTCAATTTTACAAAAAGTACAACTTTTTATGACAATGCAAAACTTTAGATATTTGTTTTTTTTTTCTCGATTTTTACAAATTTATATGGACTGAAAAGAAGTAGATATAATGGTCATCTCATGATCTGCGGGTCATGCCAAATTTACTGCAACTTTTACCCTAAACATGGGCAAAAAAATGAAATTATCATGTTTCTGAAAGATGTTTAAATCGATTTTGAAATTTTCTACAGGGACATGGTTTGTTGGAACAATTGGAGAAGGGAGTAAAACAATGTGAAGTCTTTTTGGGATTATGACGAATAAAAATAGGGAAGCTGAAAAACACAAGTGATCACAAGTGGAAGTGGAAAAAATGTCGACACTGGGATAAGGTAGTTTCTAGAAATTGAAATGGCACCATCACACTGTACAGAACTGCAGGGGAGAGGGGTTTCAATAATAGGCTAACAATATTTAACCCCCACCCAAAAAAAAAGACATTTAACAACCACCCGAAAATTCCAAAAACACGTCAACATAAAATGGTCTTGTCCCCTTCTCATTAAGATCAAATGTAAGCCAAAATAGTATCCTGTGAAATATGATCCAAATGGAACAAATGTTATTGATATATCTGTGCGATTTATTCCGTCTGGAGTTTATTTCACCAGGTGAGCAGTAAATACTTTCCAGCTGGAGATTATTTCACTGGACAAGCTATGAAATTTGTTCCTTTGGAACTTATTTCACAGTGGATAAAATAAACCGTTACACAAACAGTGCTTTTTATTTGCCGTTAACAGTTAACACAAAGTAAAAATTTAACAGAACAGAAAACACCAAATGGTACAAAAACAGTTAACAACTGATTTATTTCACCGAAAAATAACAACTGGTTGAAGTTTTGATCATTATTTTAAGGTTAAAGGCCCCTTTTTCAGTTCAATGTTAAACCTATGGGAATTTTGTGTAAAACCCCCAGCCTAAACGGCTTGTTGCTTTATTCCAAAAATTTATCTGCAAATTATTGAGATAATTGCCCATGCTAAGCTACCATCATTTTATGCTAGTATCAACAAATTAAATGATTTTGCAGAAAAAAAACTTGGAAATATTATGGCAGTTGGATGTTTTCTGGGACAAAAATGCGGTCTGTTCGAATGATTTGCCTTTTTTTTATATTGATTATCATAAATAACTCATTCTTTTGTTCATAAAACTTGCAGCGAATGGTAGCTTTGTGTGCATAAATGAAACAGCTTTATGCAAACGAAGTTTGGTGAAGAACCAACAAGCCGTTATGGCTGGGTGTTTTACATAAAATTTCCATAGGTTTAACATTGGACTGAAAAGGGGGCCTTTAACCTTAAATAATATATATACACGTATAATTGTATAAACCAGAAACAGATTACACAACTGCCATGTATTATTTAATGGAAACTAAATTTGAAATTGTGAGTTCTTCTTCAGACCGGTTGATAAACATTGTTCGGTGAATCTTCCTATTATTTATCTAATTACTCCTTTGTATTGTCCTGTAATCCAAGTAGTGAAGTACTGTTTAAAAATCTACCGCAAGTTCCGATATATTAATGCACTATGATGTATGGTCTTTTCAAGGAGAGACTATTGTTTTAAAAATTGCATGAATGTATTGATTTAAAATCGAACAACATTTTTCATATTTCTGTTGCTTTTTCTTGGAAAGACATCGCCGTCTAAATCATTGCACTGTTTGCGTAAAAAGGTTACCCCACGGAAAAGCTTGCGAGATATTAAAATTACAATATCAGTTTCAAAACACATTTCTATTGTATCCGTATATCTTAATTTGGAATCCTATTAAACGGTTATATTTCTACCATTTGTAGACTCTGTGCCTTGCACGATCGTCTAAAATATTTCATGGAAACTGTAACAAGAAAGCTTAACGCTTAAAATTGGGTCATTCCAAACCCTGTTAAAATTCTTTCTCGTCATCAAATTACAAATATATGCAAATTATTTCACGTGTGAACAACATTGGCAGTTTAAAACAATTACAATATGATATAAATGACATTGCTCTAAATTTTGTCTTGTACCGCAAGAATCGAACCGGCGTTTTCAGCAAACAGGCAAACGCATGTGTAATTTCAATTGTAATTTTAACTTACCTAATCACAAATTATAAATAAAATATCCTTCTCGAAATGTCACAAATATTCCAAAGTATGTATTGGTACCATCAAGAACAGTGAAAAATATTTCCAGAACGAAAAACTTCACAAAACATAAAATCCTTATTCTTTTACTACCATTTCATGGTTTTTTTTTGACCCACCCAGTTATTTCCTAATGGCTTTATTCGGGTACTCTCTAATGTTTTCGTCATTTATTTTTTTTTCTCTGATTATATGGGAACTCAGGTAAAACGAAAATAAATATTCCCATTGATCTACCCCGGTTAAGAATTATTGTTTACAAATTCTACAACTTTAAACAACAACAATAGCTCATAAGCAAAATGGATTCTCCCGGCTTTTGTAATTGGTTAATACGGTTAATATTCTTGTCAAACAAGTTTTACGTCCAGTTCACGCGGGGATTAGAAAGCAAACATTTCTAGCTACTGGACGTTAAATATGTACCCGTTTTATTTTGAAATTGACAATAGGTAGTTTATTGATTGACTCAACAAGTAGGATACTTTATATTCTAAGGCCGCATAAGGAAATATTTGAAATTGATTTTCTCACTCATACCAAATTTTATGAACAGCGAAGATGTACTTTTCTGGAGTTAAACTAAGACAACATATTGCATTTTCTTTATTAAAAAAACAGCGCCTAATTAAATATGCTTTATTTTGCAGGTATAGAATGGATTTCATACACGGAAACTTTTTGGAAACTGATTTGCTTTTAGGGATGATGCCAAAAAGTGACGAGAAGGAAAGGAAAACAGAATAAAAAGACTTTTCATAAGAAAAAAGGAAACGTCCTTGAGAATAGTTTGTGATTGCTTTAGCAATTCTAATCATTCAGTAAATTTGTAAATTTATCAAACTATCATGCAACTGAAAAACATGTCCTCTTTTCTCATTGATGGCCTCATTTGGCAAAAACAGTGGTAAAGATATAGGCACTGGATCAAGGTATACGTCTGTATTGTTGCATATCTTATTTCTTCTGTGTTAAAAATAAGACACGCGTACGCAACTTGTAAGCTGTTATAGAAATGTGTTAAAAATTTGCATAATTTGGCTTTAGATTCTATTATCATTGACATTCCTCGCACCAAATACATGTACAACGTTATTAATTCAATTTAGTGTTAAGGATGAGCTGTTTTCCTGTCACCGTAAAAATAACAACTAACAAAATTTTATTTATTTTCGTGTTTACCCGACTCTATATAAAACTTAATAGGAGGGTTTTAAATTTCCTTTTAAATGACAGTTTTATAAAAATATTGAAAAACTTTAGTCACAAAAACTGACATAGATTAGGTGTAAATAATACCCGTGTAATAAGGTAATAGGGAAGTGGGAAGAAAAATGTTGATATAAAAGAACCGGGCAATCTTATAGTTATATCTATATGCTTTAGTTCGGGAATAAGAGTTTTCATCTATATACATATGCGGAATTATGAATTGTCCAAAAAAAAAAAAATTGTCAAAAGCTTTTGTATGGTGTGTGCCAGTTGCAGTCGGTTAGTTCAGTAATTCCATAGTTGTCATCATTGTTTTGCATTTATTTTTAGCGCCATACCAGATATATTCCAACTAAATTCAGAACATTGTTGAAGATTAAGAATAGGGAAAAGACATGTGTTGGAGTTTCTCAAAACGAAAATAATAATAATCTGTAGGAATTAATCCTCCTGATGCCCTACCGCTTACGTTCCTCTAAAGGAGCTTCCTAGGTTTCATACACAAGTGCTTTTACAAACCAGCATTATTCAAACACAGACCTGGAACATATATGAATTTTTACATCCTGCACATAGATATGTAGACGCCGCGTTTTAAGGTTTTACAAATACTATGAATCTATGAGTGCTTTAAGGTTCCTGTCTAGCAAGCAGAAGATGTTGAAGAAATATGTGACGAATATTTTAGTCTTTTATGTCGTACAACCACAACAGCGGCACTTAAAATTTCAAAAACACTGAACCAATCTGTACAAAAGTGTTTTTACATAAAAATGTCTCACCACTCCCCAAAAAGTTCCCATTTTTAGCGAAAAACATACAGCTAGGTCCCATGAAATCTTTTTGGTGATATATATCAAGAGTGTTGAAGGAGATGTGCCAACACAGACATTTTTTAAAAGTAAAAATGGACTTAATTTCGTGGGACAGAAAGCAAACGGAGGAAGCCGACATATTCACAGAAAAGACCAAAACAATCTTGAGTTCCCTTGAGAGGAGACATATAGTATGTTTTGATAAAAAAGTTCGGGTAAATGCTATTTTTTCGACATCATAAATGTCTTATCCATATATATTTTTCAGATTATTTACTCGTAGGTTATCATGTTTTTATTCGTAGGTTATCATGTATTTGTCTTATCATTTTTAATTGTTTGCTTCCTAATATCTTGATTCTGTTTGTGACTATCGAAATGGACATATGAACTCGTACAAAAAACATAAAAACTTTATAAGTTTAAACCAAAAATATTCTTTAAATGAACACTTGAAAAAACTTTCATATCATTTATCTAGATGTGATATTCTAAATTACACGAAACCTGTATAAGGTAAATAAATAGAACTCTTGAAGTAAACACAAATCTCAGTATGTACCGTACATACGAAATTTGACTTAAAAGTAACTTATATTTACACAAGTACAAAAGATTATCTTTAGTTGTCATAACACATGAAGCAATCTAGAATGGCGTGATTGTACTTGTGTCTGTAGAAGAACAGTAGCACTACTTGTCAATTATCTACGGGTATAGTAAAGGAGTATAACCATTCACACACAATCATCCAAATGCAGTGTAGTTTGTGGTGCAATTCATAGATTGTTTTTCTTTTATTATCATTATTTTTGCTAAAATTATATATCAATTAAGGGCAAAGGCAATTTTTATGTTTTAGGTGGGTGCATTAGTTTTGAATGATTGTATGCTGTGTTGCCGGATGCTGTAGCATACAGGCGCGGGTTTAAGGGTAGCATGAGAAGCCTGTGCCCTCCGTAAACCGAAAAAAGCATACATATCTTTAGGGTAAAACCATGATTTTGGCAAGAAATTGTTCTAGAAATTCGAGATTTTTATCAATTGTGCTTCCTGTAGCTTCAAATCCTAGATCTGCTCCTGGGCTATGTCATAGTTTCAAGTACACAGTAAGCGGACAACCCATTGTGAATGAAACATTCGTCGAAATAAGCTCGTGCTCGAGGTCCCAATTAAAAAATATTCAAGGAGAAATCAGCGAAAGCACGGATTCCATTTTTGTACTTTCAAATCTTGTAAAAGTACTATTCATTCAAATAATATACACGATACTGCCGATCGATGAAACATTTCTAATGATTGTTTTTGAAACCTACACCCTGTTTTGAATAGATTGATACAAACACATTTCCATCAATTATTAATATAATTAATTTATTTTGAGCTTAAGAAACTAGAAGTCACACAAACACTGAAAAAATTCTCCCTTCACGTTGTTAGATTTCAAAATAGTGATCTGACTTGCACGTCAATATTCGTTAGAGATGTACTTCTGTTAACTTTTTCCTTAATATCCAATCGAAGTAAATTATCAAGATGTAGATTCTTAAGGAGATCTTAGTTGATAAGAGACTAATTTATTATATTGATTTAAGCACATGTGATAATTTTTGCATGTATTTCCAGCTGGAGATCAATACAGAATTGACCAAACGTTTATGCACCAGTTGTAGAAATTTGAAGACGATCACGTCACAGCTATCAAAATTACATTCGGAATTCTAGCATTGGTTCGGAATTCTAGCATTGGAACGCAAATCCTTATACACTTTCGCTGGTGGATGTCGTTTGTGTATAATGTCCCAGATTTAATACAATAGAAAAAAGAAGGGAAACGGGGAATGTGTCAAAGAGACAACGACCCAAAGGGGAGTAATAACAACTCAAAGACACCATAAGATCTTCAATGAACTGCGAGAAAACCCCACACCCAACGGCAGGTCGGAGTCGGCCCCTGAATAAAGAGTAATCAAATTCAGCGAAATAAACACCATCCTAGACTTCCATAGACATAAAGTAAACTAACTAGAAAACAGACAAGACACACAAAGGCTTAATAAATTTCCTGACTTAGGACAAGTGCAAACCTGCTGCGGCGGGGTTAAACTACATGTAGTTTTATTAGGCCCAAACCTATAGCCAATGTGATAAATCAAAAAGCAATCGTAGCAACAGTAAAATTCAGTTATCAACAGGACTGAGTCAATTATGAAAAATGAAACTGAAAGAACTAAATATACGGACATAAACATGAAATCACAAAAGACTACTAGCAGTTAACTGACATGCCAGCTCCAGATCCATTACCAACTGACAAAGTTATGTACCTTCAATATACAGCTTTCACCAAGATCCCTTCCCATGAGTAGTTTAGCATAATGATTTCATGCAAAACCCGCGCCTTATGATGATATGACTAAATTAACATGACAAGAGGCTCTCAAAAGCCTGTATCGCTCACTTGGACCATGGCTGACACAAAAGTCATTTCCAATAGGGTCCAATGTGGGTCCAATGTTAAACTATGTTCCCTGCTGGAGGACACCTTAGATTGGATGAAGACATGCCAAATGCAAATTTTAAAGGGGCCGCCAGAGGACTTTAGTGGTTTCAGAGGCCTAATTCTTTTAATGGCATCCAATATAAATTATCTAAATGCTGGCAGCCATATTTGATGAGGTGTGGTCCTCCCGGATATTTTTATTGGAAGGTACCACCAATGTACCATTGTTTTCTAATTGGACAAGTTGTTTCAGAAAGGATCTTTAAATGCATTTGAATGTGTTATCTATTTCAACCAATTTCAGACCATCTTTCATAAACTAATTTGGGCAGGGGTTTCCCTTATAATATAGGTAACAAATATTACCAAAATCAAAACATTACAAGCTCCTTTCAAAAATATTTTGGCAGGGATTCTCCTTATTAAATAGTGTTTACATATTTCTGAAAACAAAACATAACATTTAGCAGAATACCCTTTTTTTAATAAAATTTCAGTTTTCTTGTTTGGTTTCAATGGCAACCGAAAGCTCCAACATCCATTACAACCCATAACAGAACACCATTCAAAAAAAAATGGGCAGGGGTTGCCCTTGTAATCTAGTTTATACATAGTGCTGAATTCACAAATAAAATGTCTAGCGGAACACTTTTTTTCTCTCTAAAATTTCAGTTTTTTGGTCTGGTTTCCATGGCAACTAAGAGCTCCATCTATTACAACCCATATCAAACCACAATTCAAATAAAAATTTTGACAGGGGTTCCCGTTAAAATTCATAGGGTTTAATGTTAGAACTATGTTCCCCGCTGGCAGCCATTTTAGATGAGGTTCGGACCTGTCGGATACATTTTTTTGAAGGGACCATTTAAGGACCATTATGGCTAAGTTTGGTTTTAATTGGTTTAGTACTTTCTAAGAAGATCTTTGAATGTATTTTCCATAGGGTACAATGTTCAAACTAAAGTTCCCTGTTGGCGCTGAGAAGAAGATCTTTAAATGTCTTTTCCATTTTAGGGTCCAATGTTAAAACTATGTTTCCCGCTGGCGGCCATCTTGGATGAGGTACGGACCTGTCGGATACATTTTTTTGGAAGGAACCATCTAAGGACCATTGTGACTAAGTTTGGTTCTAATTAGACTAGTAGTTTCTAAGAAGATCTTTGAATGTCTTTTCCCATAGGGTCCAATGTTAAACTATGTACCCCACTGGCGGCCATCTTGAATGAGGTATGGAACAGCAGGATACCATTTTGGATGGGACCAGCTAAGGACCATTGTGACTCAGTTTGGTTATAAATGGACTAGTAGTTTCTGAGGAGCAGATCTTTGAATGTATTTTTCCCTTAGGGTCCAATGTTAAAACTATGTTCCCCGCTGGCGGCCATTTTAGATGAGGTACGGACCTGTCGGATTACTTTTTTGGAAGGAACAATCTAAGGACCATTGTGATTAAGTTTGGTTATAATTGGACTAGTAGTTTCTGAGAAGAAGATCTTTGGATGACTTTCCATAAGGTCCAATGTTAAAACTATGTTCCCCGCTGACGACCACCTTGGACGAGGTACGGAACTGTCAGATACCTTTTTGGATGGGACCATCTAAGGACCATTGTGACTAAGTTTGGTTATAATTGGGCTGGTATTTTCAGAGAAGAAGATCTTTGAATGTGTTTTCCCGTAAGGTCCAATGTTAAAACTATGTTCCCCGCTGGCGGCCATCCTGGATAAGATACGGTCCTGTCGGATACAATTTTTAAAGGGGACCATCCAAGGACTATTGTGACTAAATTTGGTTCCAATTGGGCCAGTGGTTTCAGAGAAGAAGATCTTTGAATGAAAAGTTTACGACGGACGACGGACGGACGGGCAGGACGATGGACGCCAAGGATGGCAAAAGCTCACCGTGGCATAGCCAGGTGAGCTAAAAAAGCAAGTTTTATCAATATGTCTGACATGATTAAATGAGTAGCAATAAATATACCATTTTTAAACCATTTTATTAGTACTAAAGACTTAAAGGTTGTTATGAAATAGTGCCGTGTCATAATTTTTAATAAATTACAACAACTTAAAATCGGCACAATAAAAGACTTACAGGGGTATACGCCCTAAGTAAGATAATGAAATTGTGTCATAAATAAAGAAATAAAAACACCAGTATCGGATAGACAAAATATGGTAATATTTATAATGTCAAGTCGATGACAGGGTACAATTAATCTAAAATAATATCTGATGGGTCACGAGAGAGAGAGGAGAGAGTAGCAGACTCATACGAGGTTTGTTGATTGACCAGTGTCCATCTGGCAGTCGGTTGATTGATTGATTGATTGATTGATTGATTGATTGAATATTGTTTAACGTCTACAGGCATCTGCAGTTCATTCCATACTGAGACTCTTTCCCCAACGTGACATGTGATAAGGCAGCAACCATAATTGATTCTTAGAGCAAAATTTATTTATTTTGTACCTTAAGAAAATGGCTTCATAGATTAATACAGCTTTCGTACATATGACTAGTCGTCGTTACCGCCGCTGTATCAAAATTTGCAGAGTACAGGAAAAAACAAGAAAATGAAATAGTCTCTACCTAATAATAGGTAGAGGGACAAATATCATTCAAACATATCTTGTACAGTACTTTAGGAATTGTTTTTGTAATATAAAATCTTATTTTGATGCCGTCGCATGGCGCTAAAGTATGATAATTGAAACTAGTAAGCATAATACAGGGTATATATACCTGAGAAAATAAGTTGGACACGGACAAAACACAAGCAACGGGCACGAAGCTGTTCGTAAATAATGATTCTCTTTTTTTTAGTGGCAATCAGAATGTCCTCCATTTTGTTGCAATTCTTATATTTAGACTATTTCGAGGGGAGTGGATCTTAGTCCTATTTCTCTTTTGTTAAAACTAGCAAAAATCCCAAAATTACAGTCCGTTTTTTAAAGAAAATATAATAAAAAATTAAAAAGACTGATCCTGATGAATTCGTTCGAAACTTCATTATGTGTTTGACGGTTTATTTATGAACTCCTCCTTTTATTTGTTGTATTTTTATTCACTTAGTTTGAAGTGTTTAAAATATATCCAAAGGAAACCAATTTTGGTAATCCCGTTAATTTCCTCCATACGGAAATTCAAATTTCATATGGCTATATAATGTTCTTCCAGTTTCCACATGGCATTTTCAACTCGATATTCCCGGCTCCAAACTAGGAGTATCCCGATCTCCCGAGGTAAATAGTCTTGCCCCTGTTTAAACAAATAAACAAATCTGTCCATCCTTTCAAATGGTTAATGTTTGTTGTATAAAGGAGAAAAGACTTGTATACTAAAGTAAATGTTTATTTTCAATTCAAAGTATTTTGAAAATATTTAAATTTAGTTGATTTTAAATTACGACATATCCTAAATAATCAAACACTCTGAGTGGTATAAATAACACGATAAGTATAAATATTGTTGTGGCATTAACACCGAATTGATATGATCACCTTATCGGGTTACCGGAGAAGTACAAAGCTGTCATCTTTGGTCCATAAAATAACAAAATACTGCATATGCGCATTTCGACAACTAATGTCTCTTCATTGCAGATCAAACATTTGGAAATCCATAACCGAAATATGTGTAAAACATAAGAGTCGTGTTCATTGCATTTTAAACTAGACCTGATAATTTACATGTGCTACATTAGCAGAGGAAAATTTATTTAAGAAAAAGGGACATTTATTGCATAATAACAGGTCATCGAAAAGACTATGGTCAGAGGCTCCCTATAGTTTCCACTAAACATTCAATCAGCATCTAAGATTATACAAAACTGAAAATCGCCATTTTTTTTCTTTCGGTGCCATAAAAACTGAGATGTTCAATATAATCATCTCAGATAAAATATCTCAATAACACACGAATTTCAAATGCATGTTGCATTTCCAAGCGATCATTGCTCAATCGTCAAGCTGCATCTTCGATTGGTAAGTATCTTGATAACTCGATAAAAACAGATATGGAAAGACTTAGGGTAAGATATCAGTTTGCAACGGACTAGGTAAAACCAACGATGTGTAAAATTTATAGTAAAAATCAAGGAAGTTATGTTTGTGTCACAGTTTGTTTCATCTTAATGTATTTTGTACGTCAACCATGAATGCAGCATTTTCCAACTTTTCATGCGCCATTAAATGTGACACATTTAAGAAAAATATTAAAACTGGGTTCATTTCGTTTTAAATATTCTGATATTCAAGTTCGAATTCTTTGGATCGTTTTCTCAAATTAATATAATCATAGTGTTTAATTATTTTTATTCATATTACAACTACAAATACAAATTATTGATCATGTGTATTTATTCTGTCATGTCTGAATTAGAATATTTTCCTTATATATACTTATCCTATAAATTGTTAGAAGATTATGAAGTCAGAACCAATCCTAAAGACGTAGAAAGATTTTACTTATATTCATTGTATAAGAAGATTAGGATTTTTTAGAATTCTTTTGAAATTTCTTTTCCAAATACGGGTCAGTCGGCCAAAGAATCACGTGATACCCCCAGCAACGATTCTATTTTTGTAAGGTATATAAAGAGACAACATTTTCCGGGAAGGTCTTCATAGTTTAAAACGGAACGAAAAGAACAGCATGTGGAACGAACATTACGACGATACGGCTTATTTAGAATAATTAAAACCGTATTTGATTATCGATTTTCACTACACAACAATATAAAAATTTTTAAATGTAGATGAAATATATAACCCAAAACATGATTATTTAAATATACTTGTGATCTCTGACGATGTAACGATCGATCAACCCCCATGAATGGATTTTAATAAACATACTATACTATAGATTTACTATATCATTGAATAATTCCACGATATAGTACAAACTGGTGCATGCCAGTAGTTTAACTGTTGACTAATTCTGATTTATCAGTCTGTCTTGACTTACGGGTATATGGTTTAAATGTAGCTACCCTTTGCATGGTTTTGGGGTAACTTGTTTGCTGTTTGATTTCTGATCTTTTTAAATTTTGGTATTATAGTGTACTGGTGAGATATTCTAAGTTAATCTATGCCTTGTGATGTTTAACTGAAAGAAAGAAACTGGAAAATTATGAATTTAAAATGATTTCCACTGGAAACTTAACTGAAGAACAGTAAGAGATTGGTATTCCTTTCCACGCATAAGGTTAGGGTTTATGTGATTAACTACCTTAGATCTGAAGAGCGGTAATCACCAAGTCCTGATAAGAGAAGAAAGAAAGACTATGCTCATGATTTACTGTTGGTCCATCCGGATTTTTTAATATAAATCATTATCTATAATTACTTATCAATACCCGATGAGCTATAGCCCAGTTGAACAACATTGAACAGGTTATCAGTAAAGAAAGTGAAAACCGAACCTTCAATCCAAAACGAACAATTAAAAGACAATGGCAACATCGGAAAAATAGAGAAAAGAAGACACAACATGCCTAGCATGACCAGATTAACTCATCATAAATTCAAATGTACTTGGTAAAAACCCCAGTTGTAAATATTTCGTAGTTCCATCTATTATTGTGGTCAGATACTGTTGGTGTTTAAGAATCGGGAAAAAGGACACAGGACAAGCAGACAATAAAATAATAGGGTCGATGTACTACATCTGTCTATTACTCAACGACAACACAAAGAAAACAACAAACCAATAGGAAAAAAAACTACAAATACAAATAATCCATTAGCTTCATGGTGGAATTTCATACATGTCGAGGAATGCTTTTGTTTAAGTACTTAATTTATATGTTTGTCTTAAGTATATAAACATATGCAGTAAACATCTTTTTTGTATTAAGTAATATTAACAAATATTCGACAATGTATGTAGGAAATTATTACAAACATGGTTATTAAAAATATATACATATCTGTCTCAAAACAGAACACCAATTAACTAACAAATTTGCACACGAGAACGAATAGACACTTAGTAATATATAACAAATAGACATGCTAACAAACACTGAAGAAACAAAAGGAGTGGCAATTACAAAAAGCGAAGTCCAGAGCCGGACATAGCAAGAGCGAAAACACAGAAAAACAATGACATTAGACAGACACCAGACACAGAAATAAAAACAAAATACTAATTGCTTATATGCAGAGCATGTGATGTTTACATAGGTAGAACAAATAAAGGGATATGGAGTAAATATCCATAGGACATAATTCTTATACGCATGGCAAGCTAATCGAGCGACGCTAGATTTGTTGTTCTTCATCTTAAAGTAACAATGAGCTTTTCAAAAATTCGCAAACATGTACGCATCTCATATCACAGTGACAGGCCCCTAACACCGACTTGAGAGGAATTCACTAGATATCGAACAACGCTTCGTCAATGTTTCTACTAGGCATTTCGGGGTTTGGAATTGTCGACAAACATTAAAATATTGCGCAGAGTAGTTTTACTTTCAAATAGGCTGTCGATTTGTTGCTGTCTTTCTGTTTTGTTTTCTTATATAACGAATGGATATCACATTATTTAACTTCTGAATGAAAGATATTCTCATTCATAATAAAGGAGGTCCTTCCCGCTTGCAGAGCCAACGCTAATACTGAAACGTTCATTCACCTGAATATTCAACATATTACTATTTGTATTTGTATCAATTACTTAACCTATCATTACCTATACAAAACCTGATATAGGTCTATTGAACACTTCTACAAATCTGTGTTTTCTAAATGATTAGATCTTTAGTTTAATGGGTAGGCATTGTTCGGTTAAAATCGCCTATAGTACGGTCTAGACTTAAGTTAACAGTGACATAAACATGCGGAAACGTATGGAATGTTTTAGTGTAATATATATTGGATAAATTGTATGGTACTTTTAAGTCTCTTTGACTTGGACAATATCTATGTGTAAATTTCGGATAAATAGAATCTATTTATGGATTAAAAAACCAGGTTAAAATACAATCTACATCAAAACTGAAGAATATTTGATACATTGCAACAAAATTCAAGATTAGGCAATGCAAAAAGTGGCTACTACTTTATAAGTCTCAAAAATTTACAATGAAAGGATATTGAGTTAATATACATGAAACAAAGTCTTTACAATACACGGTAGAAGTTATAAATGGAACAGTACAATTCTTTTATTCTTTTGTTCTTCATCTTGAAGTTCTCATGTGGCCTTCAACAATTAGCTTTCTGCATACCTCATAGTATGTTCAAAACTCCCCCCATAGCACCGGTTTGAGTGGAATTCATTGATAGATGTCCAGCAACGCTAACTTCATGTACCTTTCGGTCATGGATGCGGGATCGTTAACAATCATGAACATAACTGGCAAAGTATTCTTAAAATCGCCGTCATCCGTTGGACGACAAAAAGACTGACAGAAGACAACCCCAACATATGAACAACCACATGGCACTCATCGAGTCAATCGTAAGAAAATTTGGCATTGTAAAATAAAGAGATGTGAGCACTTTAAACCAAGTATAATCATTATTTTTATTAAGATAGCCTAGAGATTTATTCAGAATTGACCCGCGCGTCAGGAAGGGTAAACTTTTGACCAGATACTTATATAGAAGATGTCTTCGTTGAAATGGTTAAATAAATTGTGATTTTGCAGAGAGGTTTTAAAGTCATTTGCCAAGAGGACACATGCTCTAAAAGTATTATTCATGCATACCCATTTATTCGATGTCTCTGCTGCTCGAGGAAACAAAGTAATCAGTACTTTAGTGCAGGCCAGAGAACCGCTTTTAAATGGAAGAAAATTTTGTTGAAAAATAAAAGAGTGTATCTATCGTGCAAAGCTCTGTCCTAGCTGATTTTGGCTCTTCATTTAGACCCTATTATTGGTTATTTATTTTCTTTCAGCTCTCACACAACTTTTGCAATATTTTCTTTCAAACGATTTATTTTGCTTTATTCTAATGAGACATAAGATGTCGAAACTGACATCTATAGAAACTAAATTTACAACTACTTCGGTAAGTAGTAGCATGGAAACCCTTTCTGGGAGGCTGAATCCATGAGCATGTCAACAATTGGGTCAAAACGCAATAATAGCATGAAGCCCCTTCTGGGAGGCTGAATTCAAAAGTGTGTCAACAATTGGATTAAAATGCAATAATAGCATGAAAACCCCTTCTGGGAGGCTGAATCAAAGAGCGTGTCAACAATTAGGTCAAAACGCAATATTAATAGCTTGAAAACCCATTTCGGGAAGCTGAATTCACGAGTGTCAACATTTAGGGCAAAACGCCAAAAGTAGCATGGAAACCCCTTCTGGGAGGCTGAATCAAAGAGTGTGTCAACAATTGTTTCAGAACGGAATTATAGTATGAAAACTCCTTTCGGGAGGCTGAATTCACGAGTGTCAACATTTGGGGCAAAACGCCCAAAGAAAAGTAGCATGTAAACCACTTCTAAGAGGCTGAATGCAAGAGCGTGTCAACAATTGGGTCAAAACGTAATAATAGCATGAAAACCCGTTTTGGGAGGCTGAATTCACATGTGTCAACATTTGGGGCAAAACGCCAAAGGTAGCATGGAAACCACTTCTGGGAGGCTGAATCCAAGAGTGTGTCAACAATTGGGTCAAACAGCAATAATAGCATGAAAACCCCTTATGGGAGGCTAAATCCAAGAGCGTGTCAACATTTGGGGCAAAACGGTAAAAGTAGCATGGAAACCCCTTATTGGAAGCTGAATCAAAGAGTGTGTCAACAATTGGGTCAGAACGCAATAATAGTATGAAAATTCTTTTGGGAGGCTGAATTCACGAGTGTCAACATTTGGGTCAAAACGCCAAAAGTAGCATTGAAATCCCTTCTGGGAGGCTGAATCCAAGGGTGTGTCAACAACTGGGTCGAAACGCAATTAATAGTATGAAAATTCTTTTGGGAGGCTGAATTCACGAGTGCCAACATTTGGGGCAAAACGGCAAAAGTAGCATGGAAACCCCTTCCGGGAGGCTGAATCCAAAAGTGTGTCAATAATTGGGTCAAAATTCAATAATAGCATGAAAACCCGTTTTCGGAGGCTGAATTCATGAGGGTCAACATTTGGGCCAAAACGCCAAAAGTAGCATGGAAACCCCCTTTTGGAAGGCTGAATGCACGAGTGTGTCAATATTTGGGTCAAAACGCCATAGAAGTATGGAAACCCCCTTTTGGGTGGCTGTGTCAACAAACCCCTTATTTGGAATTTTAAGCATTGAAAAGATTTACTTTCTATATCGTTATAGCATGTCGTGTAATGAAATAGAGTTTTTAAATATCATTCGTCATGATTTAAGTGTTACACCCATTCTCTTCTTACATATTTTTTTTTTTGAAAATGAAATTAAAAAAGACGGTTATTTTAAAAATTAATAACGTAAACAGAATTAAATGTCAAGATCAAATGTTTCTTCAAAGTATCAGTGCAGTGATATGTTGTGACTCTATTAAATATCGGGTATTTAAATTTATTAAATTGCTTCAAAGTGCATTTGCCATGCAACTTGGGTATTTTAGTATTTTGCTAGGAACAAATGCATTTTAATCTGGTCACTTCCAAAAGCCGCGTTGTCCCCCCCCCC
>MJUU01008159.1:50597-63508 GCA_002080025.1 Modiolus philippinarum
AAAAAAAATAGAGGACAGTGTGCCAGTTTATGAGATATAAGCGCCTGAAATTTTAGCAAGAAACCTAAGTTCTCTACTACGGAAGCGTATAGTGGACTCGCCTTGTCTTATAAGAACACCTTATAACGCACTAATTCACCTTATCTCCTTATAAGATGATAAATTGTGTTAAATAAAACAACCTTGTCTTCTTATAAGGCAACAAATCGTGTTATTTATGACAAGTTTTTGCTTTATTAAGACATTTCTCGTATTAATTCAAAACGTTTTATTTTTAATTAAAATAACATTGTATTAACTTACTGCATGAAAACAAATAGAAGAGTTTAGGATGTATTAAGTTAAAACATGTTGTGATATACAAGGCAACAACATTTTTTATTTAATGTCTTGTCTTGCTTTCTAAAACGATAAGCGTTCTTAGTTAACTCGTTTTATTTAGGCGATAACACAAAAAATTACAAATATTTTGTCTAAGAAGACAATTAAATGTCTTACTTAAAACAAATTGTAGCCTTAACATCATCCATTTTGAATGTTACTCAATGGCTTCGTAGCCCTTTATTAGCGAATGATATATAGTGATCATGGGGCCCGTTCGTCTGTTCGTTCTTTTTTCCGTCCGCTCTAGTATTACACACTTTGAGGTGATAACTCCTCCTAGAGCACTTGGTGAAATTCAATGAAACTTTCACAGAATGTTCAGTGCATATTGCCATTGTGCACAAGTTACATGTATCTATTTTTTTCTTCAATTTTTGTTGTTGATTTTTTACTGCCGCCATAAGGGTACACACTTTGTGGCGATAACACTATTCCTACTTTCACAGAATGTTCAGTTTATATTGCCATTGTCACCAGCTATTTAAAAATTTGATTTGACTTGATTTTTTATTTTGGTTGATTTTGTTTTGCTTTTTGAATCTAATGGGGGAGTGGGGTATGTATTGTTCACAGTTTTTCTAGTTTATTTATTTATCTGCTCCAGTCGTTTTTGTTCAAAATTTAGAACAGCAACAATATTACTTCATTTATTAACAATGAAGGGATATATTACTTCATGTACATCTCCAGGTTGTATACTACAACTGTGTAACATTTCATCAAAATCTAACGAAGACATGGGCTGACAAGGTACATGGACGGAGAGACAGATGGACAGGGTGATTCCTATACATCCCAGACTTTGTTTTCGGGGGTATTTTAATATGAATCAATGCTGTACATTTGTGACTGTGTATGTTTAATAATGACATTCAAGAGAGTTTAATTTTTTATGGTATACTTTGTACAGACAGTATTTGCGAATAATATTTTACGAGTTTTTCGAGTTGATGAAATAAACAAGGTTACTATCTACATTATTCACAAAACTGAGCAATTAGAGCTTTTATGTCGCCCTGTTGTGCCTCAAGTCACCCAAAGTTGTTCCAAAAGAGACTTTAATATTTTAATAAATATTTGTAGGCAGACATTGCCCGGTTTTACTTTTATCTCATTGACCGCTCCCAACATGTGTTGCTTCAATGACATATTTAAGCTGCGATGTTGCTCAACATTTTTGTCAAGAATACCGCTAAAGGGGCCTTCTTGATCTCGCTTGAGAGGGTGAATATTGTTCACCTCTTGTTGAAGACCCTCATTAGACATCGAGATGTAGACAGGAGTAAAAGCCATGTCTTTGTTAAACTGGAGTTTTCTATGTATCGTGTGTATTTTTGTCACATATGCATTCACTCTATATCCTTTAATAATTTTTCTATTTAAGTTTTGATGTGTAAAAGTCACTGTGCATCATTGCATTTCTATCAATTTCCATTTCCAGTTATAGGAAGTTAATTAATAAGCTTTCTGAAGATTGTTCCTGCTCATCGCAGAGCCGATTCATGATTGTAAATACAAGTCAAACTTATCTCTTAGTATCTATTCATTGTTAAATTCAATGGAAAATACCCAAAATATTTACGGCCCAACTTTGAAATTGAAACGAGAAGTGAGCTAAAAAAAGAATGGAGCAGATAAATAAATAAACTAGAAAAACTGTGAACAATACATACCCCCGCTCCCCCATTTGATTCAAAAAGTAAAACAAAATCAACGAAAATAAAAAAATCAAGTCAAGTCAAATTTTTAAATAGCTGGTGACAATGGCAATGTAAACTGATCATTCTGTGAAAGTAGGAATAGTGTTATCGCCACAAAGTGTGTACCCTTATGGCGGCAGTAAAAAATCAACGACAAAAAATTAAAGTAAAAAATAGATACATGTAGCTTGTGGACAATGACAATATGCACTGAACATTCTGTGAAAGTTTCATTAAATTTCACCAAGTGCTCTAGGAGGAGTTATCACCTCAAAGTGTGTAATACTAGAGCGGGCGGAAAAAAGAACGGACAGACGAACGGACCCCATGATCACTATATATCATTCGCTAATAAAGGGCTACGAAGCCATTGAGTAACATTCAAAATGGATGATGTTAGGGCTACAATTTGTTTTAAATGAGACATTTAATTGTCTTCTTAGACAAAATATTTGTAATTTTTTGTGTTATCACCTAAATAAAACGAGTTAACTAAGAACGCTTATCGTTATAGAAAGCAAGACAAGACATTAAATAAAAAATGTTGCCTTGTATATCACAACATGTTTTAACCTAATACATCCTACACTCTTCTATTTGTTTTCACGCAGTAAGTTAATACAATGCTATTTTAATCAAAATTAAAACGTTTTGAATTAATACGAGAAATGTCTTAATAGAGCAAAAACTTGTCATAAATAACACGATTTGTTGCCATATAAGAAGACAAGGTTGTTTTATTTAACACGATTTATCACCTTATAAGGAGATAAGGTGATTTTATTTAAGAAAATTAGTGCGTTATAAGGTGTTCTTATAAGACAAGGCGAGCCCACTATACGCTTCCGTACTCTACTAAATATACTCTTCAATTACCTTGCTTTAAGGAAATAAACCTTTCAAATTCAGTGAAGGAATTTTAAGAATTGCATCAAACTTTGTCAAAGAGGCTATTTAAGATGTATGCAATCATACTTTGGAAAGAAAAGTAAGGGTCAGTATGTATAACAGTTTCAAGAACATTAGGAGTGACAATTTCTTAAGATAAAAAGTAAACACTTGGAAGACAATCCGAAAGAGCTAACACAGAACAGAGCGCCTAAATGGCCAAAAAATAAAGACATAATTAACTTCAGTAAGATTTTTTGCAGATACTCCAGATAATTTTATCAATTTCTTTTTGTATTTAGTTACAATTAAAAAATTAAAGGTTTTCAGGTAAACACCAAAGACTAAACGACTGGGCTGGTGAGGACCACAGGCACTACTAATAAAAAAAAAAATAAAAATTTAAAAAAATAAGGTAATGTGAATTTATTTTTATTCGTGGTATATCCATCTTCATGGTTTTCATAGGAATCTGCGGACAACGTATTCAAATTCTCAACGAAATTAAAAGGGAAGAACGAAATATTACATCAAAATAATATAATACAATGTACATACCTCACCATACCGCGATTAGTCAACTGCCGGAAAAGAATAGGGGCCTGTCACTAGAACAAACATACAATATACCAATGTAAATAGTTATTTCTACTTTCATGTAATGTTAAATACGTTTAATCTATGCGTACTTTCTTTTTAGTGACTTTGCATTTATTTACATTAAATTATGCACATGCTAATGCATTTCTGTCGGTGCTTTTTATAGGAAATTTGCTTGAAAGTACAAGAAATAAAATTCCAATTCAACATATGGGCTAATTAGTAAGGGAGCTCTCGTGTGTTTGAAAGTGAAAATGAACGCAACTCAAATATGTAGAATGGTACTGGCTCTATGGCTCTTTGAATAAATAAATGCCAATAAATTTAATGCTTGCATAAGTCCAAAGAAAAATTTATTGGTATAATTCAATTGCACCCTAGCACCCTACACTATGTCACAATCGTTAATCTGAATTTAGCTGACGAAAAACAATTCCATTAAAGTAGACTTAATTTCTTTCGACCCATCCTCAAAAGTCAAAGTCAGGGTTCTGAGTCCTCGTCCATTACATCGAATGTATGTGGATTCAGAACACCTGACTTTGGAGCCCTTGAATGTACGTGGACTCAGATTACCTGACTTGAGAGGATGTTTTTGACCCTGTACTCTTTATTGTGTTCAAAGCGTTTGGACTATCCCTCCGTCGCATAAATTATTTTATTTTTGATGCAATAAAAACATTCTTATTTAAAAACAGTAATCTCGAAAATTTCGTATTGCTGTTTTACTTTAAATTCACATGGCCGTTGACCACATTATTAAATGCTATGCTAGTCACAGTGGTATAAGAAAAGGATAAGCCGATTGTCATTGTAATTTTCACGGTGGGTAGTCTTATATAAATATAGATGGACATTGTGATATTGGACTATAACTAATATTTATATCCACGTTATATCGAAATGGACAAATCTATCATTGTGGACAATTGTCCCGAACAAAAGCTACATGCTGATAATATCGTACGGTGAAAACTTATACGCTATAATTATGTCCCTTTTATTTGAAAGGCGTGTTGGTCCTTGGTCGGATTACAAGGCTTCTCTTTAGTAAATGTATTGTCCACTAAAATACCATTATTATTTATAACAAATCAATTTAATAAAATATACCTGTAAGCTGCTTTGTATAGAACTTGGGTGTGGTTGTGAAATAAGATTTTGTAAGCTGTCGCTTATCCAAACCTTATAAAACGTTTTAATGAATGAAATTATAAATGCATGAAAACCTTCAAAAATACTGATGTTGATTTTCACGTGTGAGACAAGTCCAAACATACCATGAAGTTCGAATCCACTTTCCCCTTGTTCTTTAGCATCTGCATGACATTACAGGCAGCTTGAAGTAACCAAATGAAGTCTCATTAGGCAACTGCTCTGTAAAAATTGTCATGCCAGAAAACCCTCGTAATATATATTGGGGAGGTTGGTAGATGTATTATCTATTAATTTATCTACGAGCCAAACTGTGCCACACTTCGCAAATTTTCACAAATTTCATAGAAGTCAAACGTTAAGTCTGATGTAGGTTTTCTGTTGATGATCTAAGCATGTACTTTGTTGCGCAGGACATTTCCGAGAAACCGAAAATTGAAAATGACGTTTCCTAAAAATTGACATCCCTTTTCCGAAAATTTATTTTACAGGTAAAAAATGTATGATAGCGCATAATTTAAATAAGTAAATAAGATTAGATAAAATAATATTTAAGCAATAGCAGTATATTATTTGGATACCCGAGGGCGTCAGTCGTAGTCAAAATACAGTGTACAGGCGGCGCGTAGTGGGGCCTGTAAACGGATATTTTGACCGCCAAATCAGATTTGACGCCCTTGGGAATTCAAATAATGTACTGCTTTTGCTATTCTAATGCAATTAAACGATGTCATGTTCCATTTTTGACTTGTATATATGTAACCATGGGGAACCAGACTAGACATGGAACCTACTTTGTCCCAGGTGTGTAGATAGTGGAATTGACGGTCAGTTTTAACCAATCAAAACCTCTGTTATATAAATGCTGCATTAGAATTATTTATATAAAACCCCCAAAATGAGTTGTTATCAGCAACAATTACAAGATCAACGCATATTTACAAGTCCCTATGTTTCGACTAAACTGAGGAAACGAAATGTATACCAAAATACAGAATAGCAAATTTATAGAGTCCACTTATTGCTTAAATACAACACATGCATCATTACTTTGAAAAATAAAATGGAATTTTTCAGTATTTGACAAGTTCATGAAATCTGGAATAAATAAAAAATATACGATATTCCAGAAGCTTAATGCCTTTAATATATAACGGACATATTTTGTTGTGTAAACTCTAAAAGTTTTCTGTGTCATTCAAGAACTAATGAATTACTCATACATTACGAATTGACAAATTTATAATATAGGTTTTAGTCTTTCCCTTTTCTTGTTCCCAGGGTCAAATGAATCTTATCATTACAAAATTTTATTTGTTTCTAACCAGACACATTTTTTAATTGGACAAAGTACGTCTAAGTAAATAACACCGGTTTATATACCATTGCTATTTTTAAATTCAATAATTTCCTTAACATGTGGACTCTTACAAAATTTGCGAGGTTATTAAATGAACATGTCCTGATCAAACTAAAACAAGTTTCATGATTTTCTTCTGTTTATATACTAACGCTATTTATAAATTTTAGTCACTCTTTTTCTCGTCTCAATCTTTGAAAAGATCCAACCTTGCATTATAAGATCGCCATTGATTGGAGAGATAGAATTTGATAGACGAAATATTGACTATTAAAATGGACATGGTTCCCTTTATTAACGAATATTAAATTGAATGGTGTCAGGTTCAAAAGTTTACATTAACACAACAAAAGTCAGGAAAGTTTAATTAACTTTTATTAAAATTTAGAACTCCGGGCACACGGGTAACGAACTACTAGTTTAAACACGTAGGTCAACATGAAACATGCCGTGGCCATAGAATTTGAAAATACATGCAATTTGATTTTGTAATCACTATAGGGTGACGCTAAGTAACTGTTGTTGGCGTACTGATTGTTTCTTAAAGATATCACTAGCTAGTCATTTAGTACCTCGGTACTTGACCGAAACTTATCATTTTAAAAGTTACAATTATCTAAACTTACATTTTTAAATATAACAGTCATGCAAATCTCTGTCCTTCCTAGATTTCATTGCTGTCGTTAGCTATGCCATTTTAGCTATGGAGCATCGACAACTCCCCCCAAACTGCTTGACGCTTTTCATTCAAACATTCAAACTGAGGGACATTTTATAAAATATACGGCTAATTGCATCAGGCATTTTATTTTTCTTTATAGCAATTTTCTTCATTTCTAACCTGTTATTGTACTTAAACCTTTTAGAGTCTAGCATAACTTTATTATGCAGAACGCTTCCTAGACAGTTCTGTTCTTTTCATCAAAACTTACAGAAATGTTCATTCTATCTGATTGTTTTTCCTGTAATTATCTCCAGATTTCCTTTCTGTTAATGGTTTCTTATTAGACTTTGTCATTATAGGTTGTTTCAGTCATTAGATTCTGCCTCCATTATGATGATCTTGTTACTTTTCAAATAAAACTTTCAGAAATTCTCCAATATATATTGGTGATGCGCTCAATGCTTTACTTCAATTTTTCCTCATTCCGATGATGTCATTGGACTTTCATTTGTATGATAATATGGACGCACAGACGGACGCAAGAGGATGGTAAGCGATGTGTCAATCCTGCAACAGGTTAAGACACGCAAATAAAGACCAGAATGCATGTTTCATATCCTCAATGCATTGACGAATTCTGGCTGGTTTGGATATAGACTACGAACCGCTTAAGAAAAGGTTGCGGGTAAAGGTGGCATACCCGTAGCAATCCGAAAAGTTAGAACTACAAAGTATACATTTATATCTAGAAATCTGAAAAAGAACAAAATAACAATATTGAAAATCATACAGGTTAGGTGTAAGTATCAAGCGGTACGTTGGCTGACGTGGATAAAGTTATGATTTTGATGCCATACAGAGATATGGACGGTTGAGCGGATAGCCATACGGACAGAAGATCCTTATGTGTCGATACTTCAACACGTGTAAGCGACTAAAAAAGATGAACAAAACGTGTATTCAAAGTAAGTGAGAAAAAATCGAACAATTCCAGGACAATGGCAACATCGGAAACACCCAGAAACAGAGACATCATAGGAAAGAAATATGAAGACACACATCACAGACCCCTAAAACACATGGGTAAGATCAGCGGTAGAGTATGTTACAAATCGGAAATATATATTGGATCATTCCAAGTCTGACACGTTCATCAGTCTGAAATGTTATTGATCTGTTAATGAGAAAATGATTACAATCACAGTCTCATATCTGTCTCGTCTTTGTCATCTGTATTTAACATGTGCCACCTTTTGAGAACTTTGACTGTCTCTTCATTTTTGGTTGTTTTTTTATAACTTCGTCGTCCGCTACGTCCAGAAAGAATGTTCAGCATACAAAATACTTTGTACAAGGTAAGAATAGATTAATATCAAATATCCATATTTAATGGAGATATTGCTGCGGTCAAGCAAGTGGCAAAAGTTTCAGTTTACCAAAATTAAGATTTACACCCCAAGCTCTCTACATTTCATTGACTCGCCGTCGTGTAAAGACGACATTGTATACATTTGTCAGGTTTTCATGTCTGATATATCTACAATGTAGACATTTGAGATCGATGAATCTAACACATTGTGTAAGCTTGGAGTGTTAAGCTTGACTTCATTACAATTAAAGTTTTGCCACTTCCTTGACCGCACCAATATTAAATATTAAATACTGAGACATCAAGCCAAAGGGGATGGGAGTGGGGGAATTGGGAAAGTTCATAATTCAATTTTGAATGTTGTGATTTCTGTTTCTGTGCTTTGTGTCTGTCTAGCGTCGTTGTTTTGTGTCCGGAGTCATTGTTTTCTGTGTTCTCGTTTTGGGCATGCCTTTGGACTTCGATTTTTGTAAATTTCATTCCTTTGTTCCTTAGGTATTCTACTGCCGTGAAAACTTGGCAGTAAAGTGATTTCACAGAATGTAAATTTCACAGATTTTCAGTGTTTTACAGTTAAGTGATGCGTTACTCCAAGTGAAATTAAAACAAATTTCATTATCAACGATGATAATAATGCCTTAGGATCACAGTATTGGTGTGACACAGGTTATGACCTGACCGTAAATTTAATCTTAGACAATGGATACTGACTGAATATCGCCTTGCATGTTTAGTGGCAACAATTTGTGATACATAAATATTTATCTCAGGTCAGCTCTATTCAATACTACGTTCCATAAACATATATTCACTTTTTTCAAAAAGCAATTTACAAGGAAAAGTATGCTACGATGAAAAAAAAAACATTATTAATTTCCCTATCATTGACACTAATATTCCAACTTCTGCTTAGGGAGTGTATGTTGCACAGTTGATTCGTTGCACGAGGGCTAGCACAAATTTTACAGCATTTCTTATTAGACAAAGTTATCTCCGTGACCGCTTGAATCAAGGCTTAAAAACATCCTGTCTCATGCGATCATTATTTTTTTCACTTGTGGAAAAATATGAAATTCTGTCAGAACTCTAATTTAGGATTCTCTTTTTACTTAATACTGGGATGATCATTTCTTTTCGATGTGTAAGACCTTTTAATTGCAATTTCTGTTGAGTTGTTACTATCACAATGGAAGGGAGATTTGGTGCTCAAAATCGGTTTAGCAATCTATTTCTTTTGTAGTGCCTGTACCAAGTCAGGACTATATTGCGGTCGACAATTTTTTCGGTGGTTTCAACCTGCTTTGTCATTTTGCCTCATGGACTTTGGCTCTTAACAGTTCTGTTCGGTAATTTTGTAATGATCCCCATTTGCATAAAAATAAATTCCATATGGAAAATTGCTGGACCAAAGATTGCTTTCATACACAAAGCAAACTAGTAGATCTGTGGTAATATTGGAGATTGTTGACGAGAGACGCTTTATACAATATCGAGTAATGTGATCATATGGGAGGTAATGGCACAAGATAGTTTACACAACACTAGATTTGGGGTCACATGGAAGATTATGGGACAAGAGATTGATTTAACTGCACTGCACTGCACAACGAGTAAAAAGTCATATTTGCGATTGTGGGTGCCATGTAGAAACTGTTCTTCAAATCCTTTTAGTATCCATGCATCCTTAGTACATAGGCTATCTATTTCCAGTTTCTTTGGGCTATGATGCTGCTAATTATTATAGCTGTTCCTGTTCTCCTATGCAGTTCCTTGATTGATATTTTGTCTTGCCATCTTACCCTTGCTTCTAAGTAATTGTCTGAGTCATCTATTCTGAAAAGTATCTAGCTTCGTTGTGTCTTATTCTGTTGTCTTCCACTTTTCACTACTATATGCAGTACTGACACAAGGAAACTATTGAATATTTTACTTTTGTCTAAAAGGAAAATTTTTAGAAGCTCCATATTTTCCTGAGTTGCTTGATTGTACTTTGGCTTTCCAAAATCTCAACACAGCCTGCCTCTGGTGTTACAACGATATCTATTAGTAATGTGCTTATGACATCCCCTCTAGTGTTACAACGATATCTGTTTGTAATATTCTCATCTCAGCCTCCCTATGATATTACAACGCCGTTCGTTGGTAATATTCTCATCACAGCCTCCCTATGATATTAAAACGCCATTTGTTGGTAATATTCTCATCACAGCCTCCCTCCAGTTTTTCAACGCCACCTGTTGGTAGTAGTCACATTACAGCCTCCTTCTGATGTTATTACGCCAGCAAAATAGGTAAATTTTCTGACATATTTAATTTCTTGGTCTTCGATCTTTACAATGTGTTTTATCCGCATGGAGTTGATTCTAAGGTCCTCTTGGTTTGCATATAAGTGTAATCTTTGGATCTTTATTTCTTTGTCCTGTTATTTTGCATGATGATGATAAGCAAAATCTAGGTCTTCCAAGAGAGGAACCAGAGAGGGTCTCATCCCGGAATCCCGACTTTTATTTTTACTAAATCCTCAAATCCCAAAATTCAAAGGAACTTAGAAAAACAGATGAAATATCGATTCCCGGTGCATTAATTTGCTGAAATTCCGTGCTTAGATTATAGTACATGTAATTCCGAATTCCCAAGCTTAAAATCTTCAAATGCCAGGCATTCCGAAAAAGGTTCGGCCCCGTTCTTCCAACCGTTTCGTTGTATAGTGCCACCTAATCCTTTTTTGCAAAATGAAACAGAGCGGAAAAAGAATCATGACAGTGCAACCTTGTTTTGCACTTGTTGTTACTTGGAACTATTGTTATTCTTCACCGTTTTAAGGCACTGTACATTGTAAATGTTTCATACAATAGTTTTTATCATTCTGATCAATTTGTTTGGAATGCTATAGAAATGCATGACGGACCAAAGCATTATTCTTTTGGTTTGAATCTATAGCAAAGAAAATATTATGTATGGCCCATACGTGCTGAAATTTAACAAACAGAATATAAAATACCGACAAATGAATATGCAGGAAGGGAAAATTAAATATCTGAACTTAAACGTCAAACTAAGTATATCTACATCTGTTGAGTTCTCTGATCCCAGTATTTCACTGTTCAGTGGTGTCTTATTTTAAATATTTACTTGAAATGACAATTTCACAGGTTATTAACAGTGATAACAACTATTGCCGGGGTTCACAGTATATCTTAATATTGTGACACAGGTTATGACCTGGCTGCAACTTTATGCCCCCGGACAATATGAATCTTTAAATGTTTAATGTAGGATTAACGTCTAGGTCAAAATGGTATGATGATATTCATCGCGATCCAAATTTGAAATTGCAGACATATCAAGAAGTTGATTTTGTGAATTGTAATTTTGCTAATTGTTGCTGATTATTGATAATGTCAATGCTGAAATTTTAAAAGAAACAAAAAGCTGTAAAATGTCATTTAAGTTTTAGGGTTCATGTTAAGTATGTGAGCTTTCTGGATAAGCAATGAAGGGAAATGTAGTAAATGTTTTACGAAAGGATATGGAGTAAACGAACATGAGACCATAACACATATGTTAACTCCAACTGCAATAATTTTAATGAGCTGCATGGCCATTTCGAAAATTTATTCCTCATCAGCAGCACTAGAATTCAAACAAAGGAAATCCATAATTTCAAAAAAATGTTTAAAATTCATTAAACCAAACGAAATCCGGATAACCATTAATATCATGTACATGAAACAATGTCTCTACAAATACATTATGATACAAAGCAATGGAACAATTCTTTTATTGTTGTTCTATATTATAGATGTCTGTAGATGTTTTGACCTTTACTTTGATCAGGACTGCAAAAAAAGCAATTTAAAGCTTGCTTCTCTGCTTGTCAACAATAAGGTGCCCTTTTGTCTTGTAGACTGGTAAAAAGTTAAGTTAAAAATGTTTTGTTTTACCCATGAATAATGAAATGATTCACCCTTTCGACAAACTCTTGAAAAATATAAACTAACAATTAACCATTAGATCCTTGCTGTTAAAAGGGAGCTACAGAAAATACATTACACACAAATTAAACACCTTTTAGTGATTACAGAAAATACATTACAAACAAATTAAACACCTTTTAAGGATTCGTTCATTTGTATTATCGGCTTTCAAAGCTTCTACGCAGACATTCCAGTTTAAGTACAACCTCTATTTAAACTTCCCTAACGGAAGCTGACAAAAGATATACACGTCACAAACTGACGGTGGGGACAGATTCCACATCGTTGTGCATGCTTTAGGTTGTCAGGATATTTTACATAAAAAAATTCCCTAAAACCTTGACTATGAAGTAACATTACAAATTAATGTTTTACATCACTAAAAAATTTTCCTGACCTTTATTTTGCAAAAATAAAACATCAATATTAGATGTAGCTGTTGAGAAATAACAGGTAGCTGCTATTGTAGCTCCATCATACGGGGTGTATTTATCTCAACTAGTACGATTCTCACGCGTTTGTTCTACTCTTGGTGACTTAAATAAACGTAACCTTACTATTACATAAAAAAATTTACAATAATGTTACAGTTTAATGAATTGTTAAACACATTTAAGAAGTTTTACAGAAGATATGAATATTTGACATCTAAACATGGTGTTACTCGCAACCAGCTTATTACTAAGGGCATTTCCAACCCTCTTTTCCGGAAATGTTGTTAAAAAGTGTCAAAAACTGATAGAAAATCCAAAACAAAATTGGGACTATGATTCCGTTATATTGGCGTTGGGATCCAATGAACTGAAGATTTTAC
>MJUU01008161.1:0-18972 GCA_002080025.1 Modiolus philippinarum
AATCCTAGATTCTGATTATCAAAAATATTCAACTCATGATCGAAAAACTGTAATTCACTCATGCGCTTCCTGCGTTATTCGATCATTCGTTGAATATTTTGCGATAATCAGAATCTCGGTTGATAATATTTGGTATGTAGGTTGGTCTTGGGTAGTACATGTCAGTCTGGCAGGTGACTTTTGTCCTTGACCTCAATTTCATGGTCTAGTGGCCACGTTAAGATTTTTTGCTCAAGTCCATTTCTCAATAACTAGAAATGGTAGGTTGATAATATTTGATATGTAGGTTGGTCTAGGGTAGTAAATGTCAGTCTGGCAGGTGACTTTTGTCCTTGACCTCAATTTCATGGTCTAGTGGCCACGTTAAGTTTTTCTGCTTAAGTCTATTTCTCAATAACTAGAAGTGGTAAGTTGATAATATTTGATATGTAGGTTGGTCTAGTGTAGTACATGTCAGTCTTGCAGGTGACTTTTGTCCTTGACCTCAATTTCATGGTCTAGTAGCTACGTTAAGTTTTTCTGCTTAAGTCTATTTCTTAATAACTAGAAGTGGTAGGTTGATAATATTTGGTATGTAGGTTGGTCTTCCCTAGTACATGTCAGTCTGGCATAAGACTTTTGTCCTTGACCTCAATTTCACGGTCTAGTGGCCACGTAACGTTTTTCTGCTTAAGTCCATTTCTCAATAACTAGAAGTGGTAGGTTGATAATATTTGGTATGTAGGTTGGTCTTGGGAAGTACATGTCAGTCTGGCAGGTGACTTTTGTCCTTGACCTCAATTTCATGGTCTGGTGGCCACGTTAAGTTTTTCTGCTTAAATCCATTTCTCAATAACTAGAAATGGTAGGTTGATAATATTTGGATTGTAGGTTGGTCTTTGGTAGTACATGTCAGTCTGGCTGCTGGTGACTTTTGTCGATACGTCCTTGACCTTAATTTCATGGTCTAGTGGCCATGTTAAATTTTTCTGCTTAAGTCCATTTCTCAATAACTGGAAGAGGTAGATTGATAATATATGGTATGTAGGTTGGTAGTTCATGTCAGTCTGGCAGGTGACTTTTGTCCTTGACCTCAATTTCATGGTCTAGTGGCCACATTAAGTTTCTCTGCTTAAGTCCACTTCTCAATAACTAGAAATGGTAGATTGATAATATTTGGTATGTGATTTCATCTATGGTAGTACATGTCAGTCTGGCAGGTGACTTTTGTCCTTGACCTCAATTTCACGGTCTAGTGGCCATGTTAAGTTTTTCTGCTTAAGTCCATTTCTCAAAAACTTGAAGTGGTAGGTTGATAATATTTTGTATGTAGGTTGGTCTTGGGTAGTATATGTCAGTCTGGCAGGTGACTTTTGTCCTTGACCTCAATTACATGGTCTAGTGGCCACGTTAAGATTTTCTGCTCAAGTCCATTTCTCAATAACTAGAAATGGTAGGTTGATAATATTTGATATGTAGGTTGGTCTAGGGTAGTACATGTCAGTCTGGCAGGTGACTTTTGTCCTTGACCGCAATTTCATGGTCTAGTGGCCTTGTTAAGTTTTTCTGCTTAAGTCTATTTCTCAATAACTAGAAGTGGTAAGTTGATAATATTTGATATGTAGGTTGGTCTAGTGTAGTAAATGTCAGTCTGGCAGGTGACATTTGTCCTTGCCCTCAATTTCACGGTCTAGTGGCCACATTAAGTTTTTCTGCTTAAGTCTATTTCTCAATAACTAGAAGTGGTAGGTTGATAATATTTAATATGTAGGTTGGTCTTCGGTAGTACATGTCAGTCTGGCATAAGACTTTTGTCCTTGACCTCAATTTCACGGTCTAGTGGCCACGTTACGTTTTTCTGCTTAAGTCCATTTCTCAATAACTAGAAGTGGTAGGTTGATAATATTTGGTATGTAGGTTGGTCTTGGGAAGTACATGTCAGTCTGGCAGGTGACTTTTGTCCTTGACCTCAATTTTATGGTCTAGTGGCCACGTTAAGTTTTTCTGCTTAAATCCATTTCTCAATAACTAGAAATGGTAGGTTGATAATATTTTGTATGTAGGTTATACTTGGGTAGTACATGTCAGTCTGGCAGCTGGTGACTTTTGTCGATACGTCCTTGACCTTAATTTCATGGTCTAGTGGCCACGTTAAATTTTTCTGCTTAAGTCCATTTCTCAATAACTAGAAATGGTAGGTTGATAATATTTGGTATGTAGGTTATACTTGGGTAGTACATGTCAGTCTGGCAGGTGACTTTTGTCCTTGACCTCAATTTCAGGGTCTAGTGGCCACATTAAATTTCTCTGCTAAAGTCCATTTCTCAATAACTGGAAGAGGTAGATTGATAATATTTGGTATGTAGGTTGGTCCTAGGTAGTTCATGTCAGTCTGGTAGGTGACTTTTGTCCTTGACCTCAATTTCATGGTCTAGTGGCCACATTAAGTTTCTCTGCTTAAGTCCACTTCTCAATAACTAGAAATGGTAGATTGATAATATTTGGTATGTGGTTTGATCTATGGTAGTACATGTCAGTCTGGCAGGTGACTTTTGTCCTTGACCTCAATTTCCTGGCTTAGTGAGCATTTTCACTTAGATTTCACATCAATTTAGAGTCCAAGCAGGGACGGGAGAGACATCTATTAGGGTCCTCACTTGTTTGAAGTAATGAATTAAATGCAGTTATAAACATAATAAAGTAGGGATGCAAAAAACCTGCAATGCAATGCACAAGTACTTGGTACCAATACTCATGAGTTGCAACTACTGTGGCAAGATTACACTTTAAAATTGCTGCTATTGGTAAATGTTATTAAGGGAGTACGAGTGTCAGAAATTTTGTAATTAGAATTAAAATTCTGACCTTTTGTTTTGAAGAGCACTACTAATGGAACAACTTGAGCAAAAAATTTTGAAAATCCATGTAGGAATTTTTGAGATATAAGACGTCAAAATTTTGGCAGGAAACAGATCTCCCTAGAGTTTTCCTTCAATTTGCATGAGATGTTTGTAAGCCTTTAAATATATGAAATTATAAATGGAAGTTGATTAAATTTTATACACAGTCTATTTTACTAGTATGTATTTTAAAGTGACTTATGACCAAGAAAATGTGTTCCATATGCAAAGAATTTTACTCGTACTCCCTTAATTCAAGTTAGAATTAACAAAGAAATAAAAAAATATCCTATTTTGCATCTATTGGTGGTCATGACAATTTTCAAGTGCCTTCCCCTGTCCCATGTTTGTTTTGCCTGAAGAGCCCAAACTGTCGATCAACTTATCAGACATAAAATGCAGTTCCATTTAACATTTATAAAAAAATGTATCAGTATTATTCTAATTTTTGTTCGAAATAAATACTTCCCAAATGATGTTAGATGAAATTAATCATATAAATGTCTCATGTCAGTTTCTAGAAATAGTGCAACCGGATGTTGATGAAATTAACACCTGCATCATTGTCTAATGAAATGGTTTTTGCATTTTTATGAACAAAATAACTCAATTTATTGATAATATGACATTTTTATCAAAAATATTATATTCAACACCCCTTTCAATGAATGGCGCAATGATACACATAGCAATGATGATAGCAACAAAATGGTGGCATACTTGAACTGGAGACTACGGAGATCACTTTACCCCTTATTTGAACTACACTATCATGACTTGATACATGTTCACACAACAGCCTTGACTTGATACATGTTCACACAACATCCTTTACTTGATACATGTTCACACAACAGCCTTTACTTGATACATGTTCACACAACAGCCTTTACTTCATACATGTTCACACAACAGCCTTGACTTGATACATGTTCACACAACATCCTTTACTTGATACATGTTCACACAACACCCTTTACTTGATACATGTTCACACAACAGCCTTGACTTGATACATGTTCACACAACAGCCTTGACTTGATATAAACTGTCTTTCCACTACAGTAGAACTTCGATGGCTCAAATTGCAGTAACTCGAACACCATGGATGCGCCAAACCCATTTTCTTGTCCCTTTGTTCAAGTTTAAGCATAGTTCGACCTCGATAACTCGAACACCCCTCTTGCTCAAACTGTTTTCATCAGTCCCTTGGGTGTTGGAGCTGTCAAAGTTCAACTGTATATTAATAATTGATACCATTATTTTGTTACATTTTTCAGTAATGCACTTGATTTATATTCCATTATTTTACAAGAATTACTAATCGATCAACATCATTCTATGTTACAGGTCTCAGTAATCCTTTAGATATGATGTACCACATACAACCGTGGATGATAGTAGGCTTATTGCCTTTGTCAGTAGCTTTTGAAGGTAATAAACTGTACTGGTAGCATTTCAATACTAGCACTGTATATCAGGATATTTTTGTGTATGTTTAATTTTCGCTATGTTCGAGAGTGATAATTTTGTACAACAATTAGCCTCCATGTAAATTTCACTGTACATTTAAATGTGTTAAGGATGTTTTCTCCTGAAGGGTCAAAATTTTCCTGCATCAAGTTTTTCCCTGAAACTGATATTTTTACAATGCTGAGACCATGAAAAAAATTTATTTGAAAATTTTTTATTGTGCTATAGTCATTTGGAAACCCTATTTTTGATGATTTTGTGCAAATTTCATCAATTTTGGTCTATTTTGGGGAAATTTTTCACTAAAATATCGATTTCCAGCTTCAAGTTTTCTCTCAAAGTTTCTAGATTGTTATATCTCATGGGTCTGAAGAAAATATCACTAGTAGAAAACATAGGTCCATGATGATATAAAAAAGTTTGTAAGAAAATGTGGAATTTTTGGGTCAATTCAAGACTTGTAAAATCTGTAAAAATCTAGATTTTTCAAAATTACCATCAACTACAAAGTCAAAACTCACCATTTTTTTAAAAAATAGATGGAAAATTATATCTTGAAGAACTCATAAAAAAAACTCAAGAAATCATATGAATAAGATGAGTACTTTTCTTGAAAATTTATCTTTATCACCACTACCCAAAAATCAGCCAAATTCTGACGGAGATCAGTGGTCAAATTTGGTCAAAAATTAGAAGTTTTCATAGGTATATAATTTTTTGACACAATTTTAGAGGGTCATTATATCATATATATCAATAAAAAAATTTCCCTCTTAAGGCTAATATTAAGAATTATTCTTAAACAAGATTTGAACGAGACTGAAACCAAAGGAGAATACATCCTTAAATGAAACAGTAAAACACAAAATTTCAGCATAGTGAATAAAACCCTGGATTGTTTAACACCCAAATCAAAAATAACCATATATACAGTACTGCAAATAGTTTACATAAGTTTTTTTTTATTTGGGTAAATATACATGTACATCATTATTTGTAAGTATACATATTGAAACATAGATTTTGTCATTACGGTGTTCAGTTTGTGTAATCTGAAACAACACTTGTAAGTTAGTTACTACTTTTAAATTAATGTAATGATGTAATGGAAGTGTTCTTTAATATTCCCCTGCTTTGAAAAAGCGGCGGGTATATAGTGATGGCCGTGTCCGTCCGTTTGTCCGTCCGTCTGTCGCACATTTTTGGTCACAGTTTTCTCAGCTTGTATGTGTTGGAATGATTTCATATTTGGTAAGAAGCTTGATTATGATTACTTGTAATGTGTAAGCTATTTTCGGGTCTGTCATTTCGCTACTTCCTGTTTCACGATATGTTGAATTTTTACTATAACACACTATGGATGAAAAATTTTCGTCACAGTTTTCTCAACTTTTATATGTTGGAATGATATCATATTTTGTCAGAAGCTTGATTATAATGAGTTGTAATTTGTAAGGCATTTTTGGGTCTGTGTTGTCGCTACTTCCTGTTTGCCGATATGTTGAAGTTTTACTATAACACACTATGGATGAGAAATTTTCGTGACAGTTTTCTCACCTTGTATATGTTTGAATGATTTCATATTTTGTCAGAAACTTGGTTATGATGAGTTGTAATGTGTAAGCTATTTTCGGGTCTGTCATGTTGCTACTTCCTGTTTGCCTATATGTTGGAAGTTTCACTATAACACACCATGGATGAGAAATTTTTGTCACAGTTTATTTGGCTTCTATAGGTTGGAATTATTTCAAATTTTGCCTGGAGCTTTATGATTTTATGATAATGAATTGTAATGTGTAAGCCATCTGTTGTGCATGCACTTCCTGTTTGAAGATTCTTTGATGTTTAACTTTAATTAAACTCATTCTGTATTACCACTTCCTGTTTTCTTGGCTTGTATGAGTGGGGGTGATTTCAAATTTGGTCTGGACAACTGTTTAAAGAATTGTATTACACTTTGGAAGCAGGGGTTTTCATTTGTGGCCCAGCGGACCACAGTACTTCTAGTTTATTTTGATGTAGTAGAACTTAATAGGAGATTGATAATAAACTAGAAAAAAGTGTGTTAATGTGCTTGATATTGAGATATTAGCAATAACAAATTTGATGGGAAATGTTCATTATCTAGATTTTTCATATCCTTTGTACAGAATTTTTTTCAATCCAAAAGCAAGTGAAGGAGTAATGTTATTTTTAAAAATTTTGTTGGATATCCCTTTGAAGTACTTACTATAGGATTATAAAATGAAAAGCACATGTTAATAGGCAAAATATTTGACAGCTTTGATATTTATATAAGAAATGGAGTACGATTATTTCAGAAATCAAAGATGGCACCTACCTTAACCAAGCATTTTGTGAATTTCTGTTGAACTCATTCAGATGACAACCTAGATGGTCTATAATTATACCCAATGCAATGAAGTTGCGGAGGGTATATGGTTTTTGACTGGTCCGTCCGTCTGTCTGTAGGAGTTTTTATTTTGCATTATGATTGTGCATATATCAAAGATGTGCATGCTACTTTGATTTTGATTTTTTTATCATTTTTGACAAAAATACACATTGATGAACTTTGTCATTTTTATGCATAATATTGCTTAAAGAGTACATCATTTGTCTGGATAACTCCTACAGTTTTTAAGATAGGAAGTTTTTATTTTGCTTGATAATTGTGCACATATCAAAGATGTGCATGCTACTTGGATTTTGATTTAAGGTCATTTTTGACAAAAATACACATTGATTAACTTTGTCGTTTTTATGCATAATATTGCTTATAGGTACATCATTTGTGCAGAAAACTCCTCCTACAGTCTTAAATATAGCAATTTTTATTTTGCAGGATAATTGTGCATATAACAAAAATGTGCATGCTGCTTGGATTTTTATTTTTGACCATTTCTGACAAAATTACACATTGATGAACTTTGTCATTTTTTATGAATGATATTGCATATAGGGTACTTTTGGAGTTCAAAAATGCAGGATTTTCTGATATGTGGGGGCATGGGGTATGTGAGCTTGCTCACTAAGGTTCTTTAATTTTCCTTAATTTTAAGGAGTAAATCTTTGTTAAGTTAAATCTAAATGCAAGACTAATTGCAAATATTGACCTGCATATCATTGTCATTGAAAAAACAAAATCACTAAAAATGACAAAAGCTACTATTTCTTAAAACTTGTATACAAATGAAGAATTACATAGAAATAGTCATTTGAAAATATTTAAAGCAATTATTAAACAAAAATTATGTACAGTTCAGCCAGAGACTAACTATAATTAATCACTGTGATAGACGTATTACTCTGCTTAGTGAAATGTGTATATTTTATTTGCTGTTTGATCTGTCAACGTGCTTTCTTTTGCATTTAAAGTGATGCAATCTATCATTTGTCATGCAAAAGAAATTATTTGGATATATCAATCACAAAAAAGATGTATTCATTTAAAAGTATACCCTGCCGCCAGTGATTTAGCACAGTAAGTCTCTGGCTGTTTAAATTTTCAATTTTAATATTTTATAATCTTTATTTATTACAGGAAAATTGTTATGTGCCAAGGCAGATTTCTTCAGATATTCAGATTTAGATGTTTTTATGCAGAATGTTGGACTGGTATTACTGGGTGCTGTATTAGCTTTCTTTTTAGAATTCAGTGAATTTTTACTACTTGCCAATACATCAAGTTTAACTTTATCTATAGCAGGGATATTTAAGGTTAGTGTCTTTGATATGTTACATTTTAAGATCTCTTGAAAAGTATAGCCTGTGTGAAATTTGGCCATCTTTTAAGTCTATCATTGGTTATAAATCATCATCATGCTGAATCATGAATGAGGAAAGGGCTAACAGATTTACCTTTTTCTGCCTGTCCATACGTTAGCAAATATGTGTATGTCTGTCCATAGGTTAAGATTTGCATTTGGTTATGTTCTTATGGAATTGTCAAATGGATTTTCCATACATAGGGCTATTCCATTGAATGGATGTGGGGGGGGGGGGGGGGGNGAAGGGAAGTTAATGATCGGACATGGGTCGTAGGTCATTTTTAGAATGTTTCCATTAGGTTTATATAAAATTAACTAAAAACAGTTTGTTGGTTGCGGGGGTACTTTGAAAGTCCCTTCCTACCTACCCACATCCATTTTAATGGAATAGCCCTCACTGGTATCTTCGCAATTTTGCTTCCGACTTTTATTGTTACTTTTTTTCAGGGCCCTTAATTGGTAAAGTGATATTTGAATTATATTATACCTCTTCATTGACAATTAGATAACAAACTATTGAGTCTCTGTGACCTGCATTTTACCCTTCAGTGACTGTGATTAAATATATGGACATTTTCTCAGCAAACATGCACACATAATTACTTGAAAATGTTTTGTCAAAATAAAATGAAATAAAATTGATGAGTACCACTGGAACTCATGGACATTTTATTTACTTAGATCACATTTTAAAGTTAAATGACTTTAGATATATATTAAACATTTCACCATAACATGACTGTAGTTATTTTTGGTTTCAATCTTGCGTGAAATTAAGTCCATTTCTCACTTATTTTATAACCGCTTTCATAAATAGCAATATTTATAAATTTCCTACACCGTCCACCAGAATTTAATTTTTGAAGTACAAAACAGATACCAGAGAAAAATTGTCTAACAAAAATACAATGAAACATGTCAGATTAGACAGCTTAGTACATGTATTCTGGATTCCTGTGACACAATTTTTTGGCTCTAATTACAACTTTGTAATGCTTTTTTAACTCTACAGTTCTTGCATCCTAAATAATCTGACACATTTTTATGGTGCCATGGTGTGTTGGATTAGACAATGAAATTTACACTATATTTTTTTTTTGAGAAAGAGAGAGAGAAGTCATGAAAATACCCCAAGCCATTGAATTTTTGAATGATTTAATATTCCCAGTTCTGCAAAAATTGATATGACTCCCACCCGACATAAAAAATTATGTATATGTAATAGAACAATTAAGTTCCCCTACCAGGTACACTTAAATGGAACAGCCCATAGTTACTTGACAAATTTTTTACTCTTGACTGATTTAAGTTGAATACTGTATAGAGGGAAATTTTTGCGGGGGTTTAATTTTTACTATTTTTGCCGGTACAAGGCATCCGCAAAATTTAAACCCGTAAAATTTTATGCTATTCAAAATCCTTACCAAAATATCAGAAACATTAGAAAATAAACATCCTGATTTTAGACCAAATCCCAAAAATTTTACCAATCAATAATTTTCCACTATATGGTATTTTGTTCAGGTTGGTTTCTCAACACAATTTTATACCTATAACTTCATAACGAGATATGACTCCAGTTATTAAATCTCTAAATATATAAACCAAGCATACATTACGTTTATTATACATGTATTTAAAATTACATTACAAGAGTTGATATCTAGTAATATACAATTCTTCTGAGTTATTAAAATCATTTCTTTTATGATTTTTATACACATTGCAGATCTATTCTGTGCTGGACTATTATCTTCAAGTTCATTTTCTTGTGACATATATGTTTTTTTTTTTGGTTGAGCAAAGAAGTTTTCTACCCAACATTGATTACAGAATGTGAGAACTAGAGAATAAGCAAAGTTGTAAAAGTAATAACACCACCTGGGATGTATCAATAAAAACCAGGCAAATTTTGATCATGAACATTTATGTTACTTCAGCATCAAAGATTTTTGGTATTTTCCACAAATTTTCAAGTGAAGATATGCACTATTAAAAGTTCACCTTGCAAAAATAAATTTGGAAAATATGACATTTGCTTCCAAATATAAATTATGACCATGATTTGTGGCTTACTTTTGTGGTTACTAGGTTGTGAACAATGACAGTCCATCTGGATCTGCTTATGTACACTATGTCTTTATTTATATGGATATAGTGCTCAATATAAGCTTGAACGCCATAAAAAGACCCTCAAATTTGCTCAATGAGGCTTTAAGTTTTCATGTAACTTATTTTTAGCATTCAAGCTAAGATATTTTTAAGTACTTTAAGTAAGAAGCAAAACAACATATAAATCATCATATTTATTGAATCTGTTGACTACATAGTTTTACTGAACTTGAACCATTTCAGTAAAAACAATGACATATACAAATATAACTATACTGGACATTTATTTACATCTTAACAAGTATGATAATGATTTTGAAAGATATGTTATTATAGTACAGTTTATATTTTCAGGAAATATGTACATTATATTTAGCTGCAACAGTTAATGGTGATAAAATGACTACAATAAATGGACTGGGTTTGGTAGCATGTCTGGCAGGAATTACACTTCATGTAATACTGAAAGCCATAAATCGTAAGTCCTATATTTTATTATTATACCTCAGTATGTATTTTCTTTATAAATTGTTTGTTAGATAAATTTGCTATTATTTCACACTAGTCACAAACAGACTATTTACTGGTCAGTAGTTTCAATGACTATTGACCGATAATGAAATATTTATTGGTCATTAAATAGGACGATGAAGTATTTACAGGTCATTAAATAGGACCATGAACTATTTACAGGTCATTAAATAGGATGATGAACTATTTACTAATGCATCACAATCATACCTTTGATGGTCGATTTTGGTATAATAAAACACTTATTTACTTGCTATTCGAACAGTAGCAACTTTTTATTTTCCCTTGGCAAAAACTATTCCCCTCTGCCTTACGATGGTACATAGTCGTGTCACGGCAACTTGCTTTTGTCCTTATAGCCAGTAAATAGGTATATACTATGATGCAGTGTTACTGAAGTTTGTCAATGAATCAATCAGTCATATTTTATTGAAGGTCTCTGCAAAACATTGCTGTTTAGTATTTAGGAACAAAAAATGACTACCAGTTTAATCGACACTTTATTTCCATAAGTACAAGTCTGATATGGAGCCTGAAAGGAATTATTGCTCTTGACTCTAAAACCACAAAATAACAGTTAAGGAGGTTTGCTCCTCATGTTTTGGGATTTTTGTCAGATTTTCGGAATCCTCTGGTTTTATCCATTTAATAGTATTATAATTTTTTACCCATTGACCCCCTAATTTTTTTCCATAATTTCATTTTATACATCTTTGTGAACATTCTGTAAAAATTCCATTGGATTCTATTTATTCTGTCATCTTCATTCATGGTCAAACCTTGTCAATGTTAATCCTATGAAAAATCAGAGGAGTTCGGTTTCCCACCAATTTTTCAAACACTTAAATCTCGAAAACTAGATCATCAACCTATCATTTTTTTTCACTTAAGTTGTTTCCTTTTTAATTTTCTAACATAAAATCATGTTTATTTGAAATCCTATTTATTTTCAAATGGAGTAGCAAACCCCCTTAAATCTAGTTTTGTATTTCTGTATTTCGACTACTTATGTGTCTTCAATGAACTTCAAAGTCAAACATTTGGAAGACAAATCAAAATATATAGCAATAAAAAAGAATGCCTAAAAGTATTGAAAATACTAGCTTAGGACAGAGCTTTGTATGAAAGAAATACAGGAAAGACTTCTTTAGGGATGATTAAAAAAAACATGAGTATAGCTGCACAGACTGTTAGTTTTCACTTCATATGTCAACAAACTTTAAATGTGCAGAGGATTTCCATGTTAGCTTTCTAACAAACAAAAACAAGTGAAATTGAAAAACAGATTTTGCATAGTAAGAAAAGACTGAAGAAAAATATGAAAGATTTACATGTAAAGTATGATTTAATATTTAAAGGAATACTAAAGCAACAACCAAACATCATAAATCCAAAATATATGGCCATATAAAGATGACTCGCTTAGAGACAACATAAATGACGTAGAAGAAACAAACGAAACTTTATAATTCAAATATTACAATAATTATAGCACTAGTCGTGTGAACTTCTTAAAAACAGGAGTTTCATCTGGTACTCTGGAAGGATGGGCATGAAAAGTAAGTCTCTTATTACAGTCAAACCTGCCTTAGTGACCACCTGCGTAAAGAGACCTCCTTTCTTATGTGAACAAAATTTCATTATCCCATTGTAGTGATTTTATATTGATTTAACCTGTATTAAGTGACCACCTGTTTTATGTGACCCTTTTTCACAGTTTGGTTTGGAGGTCACATAAAACAGGTTTGACTAAGTCAGGAAATTTATTAAGCCTTTTAGTGTCTTGTCTTTTTTCTAGTTAGTTTACTTTATGTCTATAGGAGTTTAGGATGATGTTTATTTCGCTGAACTTGATTACTCTTTACTCAGGGGCCGACTCCGACCTGCTGTTGGGTGTGGGGTTTTCTCACCGTTCATTAAGATCTTATGGTGGCTTTGAGTTGTTATTACTCCCCTTTGGGTGGTCTATTTGACACATTCCCTGTTTCCCTTCTTTTTTCTACTGACTGTATATCATTATTCAAAACATTTTGTCAGTAAAGAGGCTCTAAAATTAAAGACATATTAATGTAAAATTTTATCCAAAGTTGTTCCAAATTTACATACATATTCTTTGAACTCTTCCACAGACACAATACTTCAACATCAACAATATGAGTAGAAATATACCTTTGGAAATTCAGGCTTTGTTAGAATTGGGTTCAAAAATCCAAGTGCATCTGGATTTATGCCCCATGAAAAAAAGTTAAAATATTTCTAAACATTTTCAAACAAAATAAAATTACACAATGTCTTCAAAACTGTTCTGAATGTTGCTTATCTATGTTTTCTGTTTGTAGTTATGTCCCTTGAAAATATTTCAAAATGTGGCAGGGTATTATGTAATGCATCTTTTTTGTTTTTCAGAAAACAGTGAAAATAAAAAGGCCACAGAATCAATGGAAATGTTAATGCGCAATGGAGAAGCCAATGTGGAGTCGGAAGATGAAATCGATTTATTTAATGCACAAACAGACAGATGAACCTGTGATTATTTATTTGTTAATAATAAATTATTGTTAAATATTTTCATTATTATGTATAGAGGACTGCAAACAATTTCAGGTTAATATGGTAAGGTGCTGTCTTTGTCATTGTCATCTTAAAACACTTGTGTTTTTAGCCAATAACTTTAGTTTCAGTTGATCAATCCTTATGATCTTTCAACATAATGTTCCTTTGCACTAAAGTTTAAGTGTAACTGACCAAAAGGTTCATTTTGAGGTATTGCTATCACTTGCAATCTGCCACCTGTCTACCCGTTATCAGTCAGTTAGCTTTTTTCATTTTCATCTTCTCTTCTGAAACTGTTGAAGCAAATTCAACCAAACTTGATGACAATGCTGTATTGAAAGTCCTTTACAAAGATTGCTCATTTCATTCAAATCCAATAAAAACATGGCTGCCAGACTGCAACCAATTTTACATTTTGGAAAATTGGACCCAAAGGGAAAATCACATTTTTATTTTCCTCTGAAACTGCTTAAGGTATTACGGGAGATGTTGGCTGGCCTCACAAATTCTTAGGGCTAAGAGAGGATATGTATGTATGTATGTTTACAGGAATGATGTAAGTGAAGTTTTGCAAAAATTGCCAATTTCTTCCGATCAGATAACAAACATGGCCACCAATGCTGAACATAATTTAGAATTGGATGTAATAGGAAATCACATTTCATCTTCTTCTTGAAAATCACTGATAAAATTCAACCAAACTTCACAGCAATGACTTAAAATAGGTCATTTACAAAGGTTGCACTTTCATTTAGATTTGACTTTGTTCAAATTAGGATAAAACATAGCTGTTAGCACAGAACATACTTAAACATATGCCCTCTGAGAAATAAACATTTTCATCTCCTCCAAAAGCACTGACAGCAAATTCAACCAAACTTTTCAGGAATGATGTATGGATGGTCCTATAAAAAGATTTCATTATTATCAAAAAACATGGATGCCAGCATGGCTCTTAGTTTAACATGAAACCCTATTGGAAAACATCTGCGCAGAAACTACTGAAGCTAATTGAACTGAACTTGATTGGAATGATGTATGGATGGTTCTTGACACAGATAGGAAAAATGAAAGGATATGGAGTGAATGTACATGTAACAAAAACGCACACGATACATAGAAAACTCCAGTTTATCAAGGACAGGGCTTTTATTCCTGTCTTCATCTTGATGTCGCCTGAGGGTCTTCAACTAGAGGTGAACAATATTCACCCCCTTATTACAGAGCTTATTTTGTTCTGATTCTATAAGAAACATGTCAGCCAGCAGAGCATGGTTTAACATTGGTCCTATTGGAAATTCATATTTTGATCATCTCCTCAAAACCCAAAAATTAAATCAATCTTTAAAGGAAAGAAGTATAGGAGGTCCTTTGCAAAGATTGCTCATTTCCTTCCCATCCAGCAAAAAAACATGGCCCCTAGTTGGGATCATAGTTTTACATGAGTTTCATCAACTGTTTGAAACTATTGATCAACGACAGTAGAATACCCAAGGAACAAAGAACAAGATTACACAAATCAAAGTCCAGAGACAAGGCAAAAGTAAGAACACCAGAAGACAGAAGACCAAAAGAAATGCCACACAACCACCAAATGCAAACACCTCAAATACAACAATAAAACTAAAGCACTAACAGTTTTAATACTCAAAGAAGTGACATCAGGTGCTCCAGAATTAATGGAGTATTGGAGTGATGTATGCCTTGTACAAAGATTGTTCATTTAGGTAGAATCGGGAAAAAAAAACATGGCCGCCAGCATGGAATATGATTAAAAGTTTGACCCCTTTAGAAAATCACATTTTCATCTTCTCTAAAATTCAATGAAACTTGACTGCCAGTGCTGAAAAAGGTAATCATTGGTCTTGTAGAGAAAGTCATCAATTATATTATCTCAACAAAGACTAATCATTTCATTCTATTACAATTGAAAACATGGCCGCCATCATGGAATATACATGTAGTTCAACAATGGACCCTATAAGAAAATCATCATCTGCAGATTAAACTATATTGAAATGAACGATGTACTGAAGGTCCTTTACAAAGATTTTTAAATTCGTTCTGATCCAATGCAAAAATGGCCGCCAGTGTGTAACATATCTTTTCATTGGATGTAATGGAAAATCACATTGCATCTTCTCATCCAAAACCACTGAAGCAAATTCAATCAAACTTTGCAGGAATGATAAAGAAAGATGCTTTACAAAAGATTGCTCATTTTATTCAGATTTGATAAAAAAAAAATATGGCAACCAGCCCAAGACATAGTTTAACTTATTACTAAGGGAAAATCAGGAGTTTCATCATTTCCTCTGAAACTATTGAAGCAAATTTAAATTAACTGTATTGAAATGATGAACGGAAGATCATTTTCAAAGATTGATCAATTCTTATGGATCCCATAAAAAACATGGCAACCAGCACTGAACATAATTTAACATACAACCTAATGGTAAAAATCATATTATCATCCTCTCCTCGGACTAAAACCATTGAAGCGCATTCAACCAAACTGTACAGGAATGATGTATGGACGACGCTGGTCAACATGGCAGACCTATTTAGAAACATAATTTTTATGATCTGCTGGCACTCTATTTAGAAACATCATTTTTTTATCTGCTCTAAAATAATTGAATCAAATGAACTTAACTATGCTGGAATGTTGTCTAGAAGGTTCTCAACAAAGACTGCTCATTTTGTTCCAAATAGACAAAAACATGATTGCTAGCTCAGAACATAGTTAAACATAGCCTCTACGAGACTAAACATTTTCATCTTCTAATATTCAAGCAAAACTTGCAGGAATGATGTATTGATGGTTCTTTAAAAAGATTGCTTAATTTATTACGATCCCCATAAAATACATGGTTGCCAGCATAGAACTCAATTTAACATAGAAACCTATTGGAAAAACATTATTTTACTCATCTGCGCTGAAAATATTGAAGGGAGTTTAACAATACTGTATTGGATAACTAAATACCGAAGTTACTGTGGATGATGTATGGAAGATTCTTTTTACAAAGATTGGTTATTTTGTTGTGATTCTAAAAACATTCCAGCTAGCACGAAACATGGTTTAACATTGGCCCTATAGGAAATTCATATTTTGATAATCTCCCTAAATCCCAAAAAGGGAATTCAATTCTTTACAGGAATGAAGTACAGAAAGTCCTTTACAAAGATTGTTCATTTCCTTCCAATCCAACAAAAACATGCCCCCCCTAAAACCATAGTTTAACATCATTTTCATCATAAGTTAAAATCCGATAAAAAAACACATGGCCGGCAGCATGGAACAGAGTTTAACATTGGACCCCTTAGGAAAATCAGATTTTTATCTTCTCCTCTAAAACCTGTGAAGCAAACTCAACAAAACTTTGCAGGGAAGATATTTTACGAAAGGATATGGAGTAAATAAACATGAGACCATAACACATATGTTAACTCCAACTGCAATAATTTTAATGAGCTGTATGGCCATTTCGGAAATTTATTTCTCATCAGCAGCACTAGAACCCAAACAAAGGAAATCCATAATTTACAAAAAATATCAAAAATGCATAAAACCAACCGATATCTGAATAATAAGTAATATCAAATATAGCTAAGGACAAAACTACGATGGTGGGAATTAATCCTTCGGTTTTAGAATTTACAAAAATTTAGATAATAGTAATTGAACAAAGTGTACACATGAGATATTATTAAGATGTATGGAAACCCTTTATAAAGATTTCTCATTTCATTCAAATCTCATGAAACACTTGACTGCAGATGAGAAAATCCCCATCAGACCTGAACCTATTAAAGGTCCTTTTTAAGGATTGTTCATTTTATTCCAATCCAATAAAACATGACCACCAGTGTAGAACATAATTTAACATTCAACCCTACGGGAAAATCATATTTACATCTGAAACCACTGAAGCAATTTCAATTAAACTTAAAAGGAATAATGTATGGAAGGACCATTACCAAGATTGCCCATTTCATTCAGACCAAACAATAAACATGGCCACCAGCACTGAGCATAGTTTGAAATTAGACCATACGGGAAAACACATTTTCGTTCACTTCTCTGAAACAATTGAAACAAGTTCACTACTTTTACAAAGATTACATATTTCAATAAGACCCTGTTCACACTTACAGTATTTGAATCGATCGCGATCGATTCCAATCGGTTCTAGCTGTTCATACTATAAAAATATCGATTGCGATCGATCCTATTTGGTCCGATAAAAAGAGGTTGTCTAAAAAAAGATCGATTCAAATAGAGACGATCACGGCTATAGTGTGAACAGTAAAGATCGATTGCGATAGATTCAAGTGCTTTGGAGAAGTATGCAATCGATCGCAATCGATTCTAGTGAGAACGTAAAACCTGATTGCGATCGATCGCAATCGATTCGTTTATTTTAAGTGTGAACATAGACAGGTTTTAAAAGAATCGATCTTAATTTGGATCGATCGTATATAGTTCTAATGTGAACACGGTCTTAGATCTGACAAAAACATGGTTGCCAGTGGAGAACGTAGCCTAACACAAGAACGTTTGAGAAAAACCCTTTGGCCATTAGTATAGGCATTGCTCAGAAGAGTGTCAGATGAGCGATACAGGCTTAGTCTCTGAGTCTCTAGTTTCTTATTGTGGTAGCAGCCGTTTTTAACAAGGGCCAAAAACGTGCCATATTAGGTGCTTCGTATATTTAGCTGTAGAATATTTATTATTTATTGGATTTTGGTGGGATTCTTTTAAGTATGCTTCTGATAAAATTTCCGATCTGATGTATGCCAATGGGTTTTACGTTGTAAGCATCATAACATAAAGAAGCCATAATGGGGCGAATCTCATCTTTTTCATTTAATGCGGTTTTGATGCAGACTTTTTGCAATGGATTTTTTTTTATAAAACATGGTGCTTAATGATCAGGTTTTTTTTTATAGTTGGTTACCTTTTGAACCAATAAGGGACCAAACAGATTCAAAATTGCAAATAACATAAAAAGTTATTATTCATGGGATTTGGATGAAGATTTTCTTTGGAGTTCTCTTTTTGTAAGCATTTGAAAATATGTCAACAGATAACAGCAGCTCTTACCGTTGTTGGGCAGAGGGGCAAAAATTGCAATTCTTCAATACATGTAAAATTTTGATTTTTATCATATCTTAGTGGAGCTTTACCAGCACATTTTCGAAAATAAGCAGAAGCTTCTACAAATCTACCAATCCTTTGTTCAACACAATTTTACTGGACACAAAAAGAAGAACTGCATTATACTTTGGTATTGTGATGTTTTGGAGGCCCTTTAGAAAGATTGCTCATTTCGCTCCGATCTGATGAAAAATCTAACACTTGATCCAATATGAAAATCATCATCTTCATCATCTGCCCTGAAACTTTTGAAGCAAAACTAAATAAACCGTACTGCAATGATGTATGGAAGGTTTTTTGTCGAGCCTTCGAAATTGTTGTTGGATTTAGGTATGGTGATTCCGGCGGCGGTGGCGATCACAATTGTTAAAGTTTTTTCTTCCATCTGTTTAACACAAAACCACTTATGGAAGCCAAATGATATTCTGTATGCAGTTGCATTAGCATCGGTGTAGATCAGATTTTTTTTGTTTTGTTTTGTTTTTTTTTT
>MJUU01008161.1:32096-46584 GCA_002080025.1 Modiolus philippinarum
TATGGCCGTCACCATGACATCATAGATAGATATGAAATGTCAGTGTCACAAATAAAAACTGACATTTTCAGCTAGATTCGCGTCTTCCCGGATTTGACATTACCGGTTTTGACTTTACCCTGGATTGACCCACTGACAGTGTGACGGGTGCTGTGCACAGAGCAGGACATGCTTACCCTTCCGGAGCACCTGATTTCACTCTTTTTTATTGTTTTTTGTGTTGTATATGTAATGTTCGTGGGTTTAGTGGGCATGTGGTGTCTTTGGTCTTCCGTCTTTTGGTGTTCCTGCTTTTGCCTTGTCTCTGGACTTTGATTTGTGTAATCTTGTGCTTTGTTCCTTCGGTATTCTACTGCCGTTGTTTTGTGAAAAAATTGACATGAATCCAACAGCCAAATAGGCATTAATCTTCAATTTGAGATTACTCTGAAACCACTTGGCAGAAATGAATAATTTTTTGACACAATTAAAAGATTAACATCAGTTTTATTAATTCAATGCTATCGTACATAAAATATAAAGAATTTAAAAATTATTTCCAAACGAGATTTCAACGAGACTGAAACATCAGCAGAATACATCCTTAACAACAATGCTGTATTTAGATCCTCTATGAATAAGTTTGTTCAACGGATTAATAAGTTTGGAAGGACAATGTTCGAATTTATGCGCTTTGTAAATGATATTTCCATAGAAGTTTGGATGTGAAATGTGCTGTTGTATAAGAGCCCTTCATGTAGAACCAAATTTTCTTAATAAGTCAATGTATCTATAATTAGATTGAGAGAATGTTTTTAACAATTTATGATATCTAAACCCTTGATGCAGAAGTTTTTCAGTGAGACAAAGATTTATTTACGTCACCCCATCGTGTAGGTTTTTGAACATTCTTGAAAATAAAAAGCATAACCTACATTCTTGAAAATAAAAAAAACAAACAAATATTTCGTAATTTCCACAAATTTTCGAGTTGAGGTCCCGATCCGTCACTTATTGAGCAGTCGGGTATGGAACTAATGAAAGACTTGCAAAAAAAGTGGAATAAAAGTTTTATGTTAGTCAAGAATTTAAAATAAAAGTGTGAAATCTGAACTAAAGCATATTTTGCATTAAAATTTGTAAAAGATAATTGCATTTTTTTTGCTTGAAATCTTTGTTTGTTTTATTTCTCCCTCCCTCCCTTGTAGCTTTCAAGGTCTGACGTTGACGTTAAACATGGAATAAATTTAGGACGGCCTCAGTTATTATTATGAACTGGTCTTTAATATCATTTAGGTGTTCTGATGACTTTTATGTGTTTCAGCCAGCATTTTAATAAGCACAAAATAGGTGTTGCGAGGTGGTTATACAAAGATACAACAGTCAGTAAAATGGTTAACCACCAAAATTGGGGTAAGTCAATATAAAAATAAGACAACATCTGAAATTAAAAGATTAAAACGGGATTAAATTGCCCAATATTTCGACATGTAATGTCTTTGTCAAGGGAAAGGTAAAAATTAAAAGTGCATATAGCCACGATAAATAAAATATAGAAGCTAAAGCATTAGCGAGATTTGTGAGCAGCGAGCCGAGAAATTTGATTATCCTAGCCAATCTTGAACACGTTCACAACTAAGTAATTATATGTTATTTGGGACATGAAAGGAAATGACTCTGGGTGTGAAAGGAAACAATGGCGAACTGATTCAGCTGCATAACTGAGTTTCAGTGCATATGCTGTGGCAAAAACGTGCGGCCGACTGGGTGACCGTTTTACGATACATTTGCGCTCGTTTAAAACAACCGTGACTGCCCAGTCGGCAATCATTTCCGACACGCTAATCAAACCATCTCTGATATGCGGGTGTCTGTTTTTATGAAAACCGACTGAGCAATGAAACACAGACAAGAACTCGATCTTAGAGCTATCAATTTTCTTGGAACTTTCAGACCTCGAGGCTTGAACATCAAGGAACTCTCGTACAAGTTATGCATAATCTTACATCAGTTTGCCATATAACTAAAATTTGAAATATTTTTATTATCAAATATAGAAACCTTTTTGGTCCCTTCTTTCCATATACGTAGTTCTTGTCTTTTTTAATTATTGACCTCCCCACCCATTTCGCCGTTGCTTTCTGCTCCTACCCATAATCGTTTTCTGTCTTACCTTTACCCCAAACACTTCATCATTTAATTGTGAATGTGTTCAAGATCGGCTAGTATTATAAAAATCGGCTTGCTGTTCACTAATCCCACCTGTGTTTTAGTTTCAATATTTCATTTAGCATGCCTATACGCATTTTTATTTCTTACTTTTCCCTTGACAAAGACATTATATGTCGAAATATTGGGCATTCAATTCCGTTTTTACTCTCTAATTTTAGATGTTGTCTTATTTTAGTATTATTTAGCTCAATTTGATTGGTTTATCATTTTATGCATCCAGTTCCAAATTAAATATTTGTTCAATTTCTATCTATCAAGTTATTTTTTCATAAATTGCAACTTCGGTATTTTTTGTATTTATTACCTTAAAAGGGTAGAACGTTCATATTTGTCTTTTCGAAGTTCGTCTGTTTCCATTTTTGGTCGAAATATATTCTTTTTTTTCTATTATTTTATTTATTTATTTGTTTAAATCTTGCCTCTTTCTTCAGGTAAATTGTAAGATTTACATTAACATGGTAAAGTAGAACTGAGGGTGCGTTAATGGACAATAATGTTAAACTTGAATATATGGATTTCTTAATTACATGACTGAATACACCATCGTCTTCTTCAAAATGGTAATGTTAGACTGGCAAAAGAGTATAAAGTATCAATCATATATCATATAATTATGATTAAAAAAAGTAACAATTAAAGCATTTATGTGGAAACATAACGTAATATTTAAAAGAAGCAGCTATCAAAATATGAGAAAATTCTACCCTTATTTTGATTCAGATCTATTAATTGTCCGTAATCAATTTTGATAAGTTAATTTTTTTGACGTAAATGCATCTTTAATCACGAACCAATTATCTAAAGTTCACCAAACGAACACTTATACTCTTGTTCGTTTGTTGACATTGTATTTTTGTTTACTTTTATTTCCCTTTGCTTATTAACAATGAAAGGAAATGAAGTAAATGTACATTATTCAAGGTCTCTACAAATATAAGCTAAAGCAAGCAGTGGACAGCCCTTTTATCATTATTTTTCATCTTGAGACACCTTACATTCATTGTGCATATTTATACAATCATGAGTTAAATACCGGAGTTACTGTGATTTACTTTCTGCATATGCACATTTCAACAACTTATGTCTCTTCAGATAAATGCTAAACGTTTTGAAGAACATAAACTCAAAGATGTTTAAAAACTGATAGAGAACAAATAACCAATATGATCTAAATATAAAGCCAAAATCAGCTAAGGACAGAGAATTGCATATGAGGGAGATACTCCTTAGTTTTCAACAATATTTAAAAAAAATTAGATGTTGTAAGGTTCCAAAAATAATCGGCTTTCGGGTCAGCACCGAAGTACTGAATACTGGGCTGGTGAATACCCTCGGGTACTTACAGTCCACCAGCAGTGGCATCGACCCAGTGGTAACACATAACTAAATACCGAAGTTACTGTGAATTTACTTTCTCTATGCTGTAAACGTGGAAATTTTCGCTTATTTCGCGTTTGGGTAATTTACGCGAATATTACCCCCACGCGAATACCTTTAAAAACCAAACGTTTTACCATCAAATTTTGAAGATCCACGAAAATTATAACCACGCGAAAAGTTTGAGTATGATGCTTCGCGAAATTAACCCCCCTCGAAAAAATAAAACGTTTACAGTATCACAGATCTACTATTCAACAAGGCAAAATATTCAAATTTCAGGTTGAAACTAACACGAGCAGGGTTATTGTAGGATTTTATTTCATCTCGCTCCAAATACAAAAATTATTTGGTTTCATCACTACACATTGTGTATTGAGAGCGGACACAAAAACTGCTGCTTATCCGACAACCAAAACAAATGAAAATTACAAAAATATGCAATGCACTTGGAAGTAACACTTTTATCACATAACGTTGTAATAAATACCTAGGGCAGAATGTATGGCAAAATCCGTATCAGATACCGTATCAACCCCAGATCCCAATATAAGGCTCTCTGGGTGATATTGGGTTCTCTGGTTGATGCGGTATCTAATACAGATTTTGACATGTATTACTAGTATACGCATTAGCATATATATTTTAACAAACTGAACAAGAGGCTCTCAAGAGCCTGTATCGCTCACCTGGCCCTTGATAAACATAGACATTTTATGTTAAAGAGCCCTTATATATAATTAAACTATAAATCTAATATCCCTAATTAGTTAAAGGGGAGAAGACCTCTGTTAGTTTAACATTGGACCCCATGGGAAACACTAAGTTCCCCGCTGGCTGCCATGTTGGATATCGCGCTGACCTGAAAAACACCTTTTTGCAAGGGACCACTCAATGACTATTGCGGCCAAGTTTTGTTCCAATTGGCTCAGTACATTCAGAGGAGAAGATCTTTGAATGTGTTTTCCCATAAGGTCCAATGTTAAAACTATGTTCCCCACTGGCAGCCGTGTTGGATATAGTGTGAGCCTGAAAAACACCTTTTTTTGTAAGGGACCACCTAAGGACTACTGTGGCCAAGTATGGTTCCAATTGGCTCTGTAGTTTCAGAGAAGAAGATCTTTGAAAGTGTTTTCCCATAGGGTCCAATGTTAAAACTATGTTTCCCCCTGGCGGCCATCCTGAATATCGCGCTGACCTGAAAAACACATTTTTTGCAAAGGACCACCTAAGAACTATTGTGGTCAAGATTGGTTCCAATTGGCCCAGTAGTTTCAGAGGAGAAGATCTTTGAATGTATTTTCCCATAGGGTCCAATGTTAAACTATATCCCCCGCTGGCAGCCATGTTGAATGTAGCGCAATCCTGAAAAAACACCCGTTTGTAAGGAACCACCCAAAGACTATTGTTGCCGAGTTTGGTATCAATTGGCTCAGTAGTTTCAGAGAAGAAGATTTTTGAAAATGTTTTCCCATAGGATCCAATGTTAAAACTATGTTTCCCACTGGCGGCAATCTTGAATATAGCACCGACCTGAAAAACATCTTTCTTGCAAAAGACACCTAAGGACTATTGTGGCCATGTTTGGTTCCAATTGGCCCAGTAGTTTCAGAAAAGAAGATCTTTGAATGTGTTTTCCCATAGGGTTCAATGTTAAAACTGTGTCCCCCTCTGAAGGCCATGTTGATTGTAGCGCAATCCTGAAAAACACTGTTTCTGTAAGGGACAACCCAAAGACTATTGTGGCCAAGTTTGGTACCAATTGGCTCAGTAGTTTCAGAGAAGAAGATCTTTGAAAATGTTTTCCCATAGGGTCCAATGTTTAAACTATGTTTCCCGCTGGCTGCCATCTTGGAAATTGTGCGGACCTAAAAAACACCCTTTTTGTAAGGAACTTTTGTGACCAAGTTTGGTTCCAATTGGCTCAGTAGTTTCAGAGAAGATCTTTGAAAGTGTTTTCCCTAAGGCTCCAATGTTAAAACTATGTCTCCCGCTGGCCGCCATCTTGGAATTCGCGCAGACCTTAAAAACCCTTTTTTGTAAGGGATCACCCAAGGACTATTGTGGCCAAAGGTGGGTCCAATTTGCCCAGTAGTTACAGAGAAGATCTTTGAATGTGTTTTCCCATAGGGTCCAATGTTAAAACTATGTCCCCCGCTGGCGGCCATGTTAAATGTAGTGCGATCCTGAAAAACACCTTTTTTGTAAGGGACCACTAAAAAACTATTGTGGCCAAGTTTGGTACCAATAGCCTCAGTAGTTTCAGAGAAGAAGATCTTTGAAAATGTTTTCCAATAGGGTCCAATGATAAAACTATGTTTCCGATGGCGGCCATCTTGGAAATCACGCGGACCTAAAAACACCTTTTTTGTAAGGGTTTTTGTAAGGGACCACCCAAGGACTATTGTGGCCAAGTTTGCTTCTAATTGGCTCAGTAGTTTCAGAGAAGATCTTTGAAAGTGTTTTCCCAAAGGGTCCAATGTTAAAACTATGCTTTCCGCTGGCGGCCATCTTGGAAATCGGGCGGACCTATAAAACACCTTTTTGTAAGGGACCACCCAAGGACTATTGTGGCCAAGTTTGGTTCCAACTGGCCCAGTAGTTTCAGAGAAATAGAATTTGAAACGTTTTTTTTCCATAGGGTCCAATGTGAAATTTTGGTCCCAGCTGGCGGCCATCTTGGATGATCTTGGATTAAAGGGGACCACCCAAGGACTATTGTGGCCAAGTTTTGGTTTCAATTGGCCCAGTGGTTTCAGAGGAGAAGATCTTTGAATGAAAAGTTTACAGACGGACGGACGGACGACGGACGCAAAGTGATGGCAAAAGCTAACCCTGGCATAGCCAGGTGAGCTAAAAATCCTTATTCTAGTATTTTTCTGCAACCATCACACATAACCATTCTATTCGCGTTTGCTTTTCAATAGAGCTTTCCAAAATACTGATAATTACAAACCTGAGTAACAACCATTACACAGCCCTTACATTACTATGCTTAAAAAACACAGATTCATACTCCGCCTTTCTTCCAAAATTTGTTCATTTAAGCGCTTTGATATAGAAAGATATTTGCATTTCGGATTTCTTATGAATTCTGTCTTCTAGATCTATCCTGAGATCAAAGAAAGTTTATTACATGGTTTGAATCATTATGAGACAATGCCTCTGATGGATTTTGAACAAGTCATTATTGAGACGGGACTTGGTAATATTAATATAACCACCTTAATGCTATTAGAAAATCAGTGCAATGTTCGCCTAAATAAACAAAATCACAAAAACCGAAGTTACTGTGAATCTAGTTTATGCATACGTCGAATTTGGACAACTAATGTCTCTTCGGTGCAGATCAAATCAAAACATTTGAAAGACCATTAACCAAACATTTATAAAATCTGTAAAAAGGAGGCCTAAATGTTTGGAATCATTATGAGACAAAACCTGTTACTGAGATAGGACCTGGTAATAGTATTTGTATGTTTGAATGAGAGTGAGAACCTAATCGTCATACTAAAGCGAATCATCCAAGGACAATGGCATCAACCGAAAAACATAGAAATGAGTACGGCACAAAAATGAAGACACACACACACATACGAAGATGAACAACACGGACCCAATAAAAACATGGGTGAGATCAGAAACACTAGTAGAGTAGGTATCTCCTGCTTCTGATAAGACACCCGCCGTGCTGAACATGTCAAATTCGACAGTAAAGTCAAATCTGGTAGAGGAAACAACAATCTTGAGCTTTATAAGGGAAAGATCTGTTGTCATCTGGGTAACAGATATTCCATAGCGGTCCAAAAGATCGTGATGTCGACTGTAAAACTTCTTGAGTTATCACTTCAAATGATTCATACCCTTGTTAGAAAATCAATACAATTCAAATTTCAATAGATAAAAATTTACAATGTGAATAGAGAATCAAAACACCAGCTATTCTTGAAATTCTAAAACCTAAGGATTAACTCCTTCCATCGTAGTTTTGTCCTTAGCTATTTTTGATATTACAGATTATTTGGATTTCGTTTGGTTTCATGCATTTTAAACATTTTTTGAAATTATGGATTTCCTTTGTTGTGGTTCTAGTGCTGCTGATGAGGAATTGATTTCCGAAATGGCCATACAGCTCAATAAAATTATACAGTTGGAGTTAACATATGTGTTATGGTCTCATGTCCATTTACTCCATATCCTTTCGTGAAATATTGAAATTAGGTAATACATTATCGACAGTGAATTATTGATCATCATATTATGAATTATAACTAAACATACCTCTAGCGACTTTTCAATTTGTTGGTGATCATTTTCAAATACTCTTTAGTAGAGTCGGATCATGGAATACCAAGACAGTCTAGTTTTTTTGTGTAAAATAATTGCCCTCGTCCTTATGAGTCTTATGACGTGAGTTTACATTTCAGGGACCTTGCTTGAGTAAAAAGGAAACAGAGCCATGACAATTTGATCAAATGTGTGGAAAATTTCTTGTGAAAAGAAATATGTTACGTAATTTTAAATGGTATGTAGTCCCATGCTTTACTATCATCAAACGTTTTATCATCATTTTTAGATCTAGTTCGAAGTATTTTTGTAAAATGGAAATAGAAAAAAAGAAGGGAAACGGGGAATGTGTCAAAAAGACAACGACCCAAAGGGGAGTAATAACAACTCAAAGCCGCCATAAGATCTTCAATGAACGGTGAGGAAACCCAACACCCAACGGCAGGTCGGAGTCGGCCCCCTAAATAAATAGTAATCAAGTTCAGCGAAATAAATATCATGCTAGACTCCTATAGGCATAAAGTAAACTAATTAGAAAAAAGAAAAGACACACAAAGGCTTAATAAATTTTCTGGCCTAGGACAGGCGCAAACCTGTTGCAGCGGGGTTAAACTAGTTTTACTGGGTAAAAACATTCCCCCTAGTTAATGTGATAAATCAAAAAACAATAGTAACAACAGTAAAATTCAGTTAGCAACAGGATTGAGTCAATTATGAAAATGAAACTCTGAAAGAACTAAATATACGGACATAAAATGAAATCACAAAAGACTACTAGCAGTTAACTGACATGCCAGCGTATTGTTTGATATTTCTGTCTAAGTTATATTTCATACGATATTTTAAAGAGAGAAAGAAGTTCTTTTTGAACTTAGTCTGATACTATTTTGTGTCCCTATCTATTAGTTTGTTTTATTAGTTTATTTATTAATTATTTTTTTATGAGGTTTTCCGTCAGGAAAACTTCATATAGCTGTCAAAATTGAAATTATCCCGGGTACGAATATGTCTTCACATGATTTTTTGGCGTCAAAATTATTCATTTACTTGACGATATCTTTCCTAATGTGACATTGTACTTGTATTTATGAGGACAATGTATTTATATGAGCATCCTGCAAAACGGGAATGAAAAGAACACAGGAATATATTTCTGCGGAAGGATCAATGATGTAAACAGGACGGATGCACGTATATAACACAAAACTTGGTTATGTAACATATCAAGACAACATCACATGCACAACGTTCGTCTCATTAATCGTGATACACAGAAGTTATGTAATCCCAAAATGTGTCCTGTGAAACACTGTGAAACAGTGTCGAGGTGTTTTAGGGAACGACCATTTGATTTTCAGGGAGGGCTTGAACTTTTTGTAAATAAATAATTTAACCTTGATATCAGTAAAAATAAATATTCTTGCCTCACTTGTCATGAAACTAATTCTATCCACTTCACTCTATTAAAGAAACTATACCTTTTGGAAGAGTGGAGAGATTTTCACGACATAACAATTATGTAATTTCAAAATGCTTGAAAATCGTATGACTACTGATGTTTCTTATGCATATATGAAGGGGGTACGTATTTGTTGATCTAATAAACAAAAAAAAAAAACAAAAACAAAAACAAAAAAAAAAACCAAAAAAAAAAACAACTCGTATTTCAAATCTTCCTGGCCTCGTTATCCGTGATACTTTCGATTTGAAACCAAAATATATTAGAAATATTGAAAATTGTTAAAAAATTGTGTAAGCATAGTTGAGTTGAGAAATCGCCAGTTAACCAGACCAGACGGTTATCAAGAACGTCATTTGAATATATTGTACGGATTTTGATGGAAAATAATTTAGTTTTACAGACTCCCAGGCGTGATGACAAGTTAAAATAATTCAGTTCAATACGTATTGTATATGCACTGTTTGTCATCAAAATTGCCTCTCTCTCTGTACTTTCTTTGAATATTTTGTATTTTAGATACCCTTTATTTAGCTAAAAGAGTAATAACATTCTTTTTTTCGACTAAACAGGGAAAACCGAATAACAGTACTCTGTACTTTGATTAAATGTAGCTTTAACTTGGTACTTTTCAGGATTATTGTCCTGATTCTAAGACTTATATCAAGATTGCAAAGTAGATATGAAGCGTCGTAAGTAATGTAAAATGATACATGATACTCTTTATTTACTAGAGTTTATAGATTTCTGAATTACTGACTGAAAACGCCCTTGCTATCTTCATAACTATGATGTTAAATTGGCAAAAAGCATAAACTATCAATTTGTTTCAATACAATGATGTCAAAAGTAACAATTAAATCATTTAAGTGAAATAAACAGCTATCATATTATGGGATTATTTTTCTTTATTTTGATTGAGACCTATTAATTATCCTTAATTATTTTCGATGAAGATAGGTGTAACGTAAATGTACCTTTTAATCACGAAACAATTGTCTGAAGTTCATTAACACTATTCGTGTGTTGACATCGTGATATTTTTGTATAATTACATGTAGGGAATGAAGTAAATGTACATTAAACAAAGTCTCTACTAAAACATATGTTGGTCATTGGCTTGTCCTTGTCTTCTTATAAAATTTTAGTTTCTTGATATTTGGGTTATTGGATGTGGTTTGTTTCCATTGATTTATTCACTTTTTTACCTTTTTGGGGCTATTTTGGGTTTGCTATATGGTGTGAGGTTCCTCACTGTGTTTAAGACCGTACGGTGACCCTAGCTCGTTTTAGCCTGGATATGGGATGTTGTCTCCTTGAAATTTACCCCGTTTCCTTTCCTTTCCCATTTCATTTCCAAACCCAGCAATATACAACTATTTTATTATAATTTTTCTTCATCTTGAAGACACGTACCTTATATTTATAATGCACATTTGCATGTCACAGAATTACTATTCAACAACGCATTGCATTCAAATTTCAGATTAAAACTAAAATGATCAGGGTTATTGTAGCATTTTATTTCATCTCACTTCAAATGTAGAAATTATTAGGTTTCATCACTGCACATTGTGTCTTGGGATCTGAGACAGAAATTCTACTCATCTGATAATCACACAAATATAAATTATTAAAATATGCAATGCACTTGTAAGAAGACTTAAAAATCTCCTCTCTTAAAAGTAAATTATTAAAGAGTCTCTTCAAAATAGTTTAAACTTTTATAGAAAATTAACGAGTTTTATACGTAAATACAAAGTGCAAAGACTCGAAGGGGGATATATAGCAGTCTTTAGCACAACATATCTGATTTAACAGATTTGGCAGACCGTTACAATGTTTTTATTTCCAAAATTAGAATAGATATCTTTTGGTAGATCCAGTGTTTATTATTGGACTGATAAACACCGACTGTGACAAAATTGGAGTGTGAAGGGTGTCACGCGTGGAGCAGGTCATGCCTACCCTTCCGGAGCACCTGATTATACCTCAGTTTTTGTAGCCGTTCACACTGCTAGTGCTTTAGATTTGTGGCGTTTTTGTTCATTTTTGTTTAATTTTTATGTATTCTTTTGCTTTTGTCATGCTGGTTCAATTCGTCATGGATATGATTTGCCGTGATTTTGGATTTTTGATTTTGGAATTCCCCTCTCATCATTTTTTATTCATTGTGTCTTGTTGTAACAGTTTGACAGATTTGTCAAAGGTAAATAAGAATTTATATCGAAGAAGCCGTTTGATTTAGGTGGTCAGAATTTTGGGTTTTAATGATAAAGCTTAAGCTATATAAACAGACAATGAAAAGGATATGAAATTATATGCGTAGCAGACAAAGTCTCTTTGAATACATGGTAAACCAACCAATGGAAAAACGCTTTTATTGTTTTCTTCATCTTGAAGTCACCATGCATAAATGAATTACTTGGGTTGGTAAACAACAAAAGTCGGTATATTTAAGTTCGCACTTGATATCTAACAAGTCAACGAGATTAGACTGTTCAGATTGTACTATACTGATAACAGTAAGCAGCGAAGGAAAATAGAGTAAATGCATAAGAGACAAAGTCTCTAGAAATACATGGTAAAACAAAGCAACGCGTTGTAATAAATACATAGGAAATAATTAGATATGGCATATTTTACGAAAGGATATGGAGTAAATGAACATGAGACCATAACACATATGTTAACTCAAACTGCAATAATTTTGATGAGCTGTATAGCTGTTTCGGAAATTAATTCTTCATCACCAGCACTAGAACCCAAACAAAGGAAATCCATATTCCAAAAATGTATAAATGCATAAAACAAAACGAAATCTGAATAATCAGTAATATCAAATATAGCTTAGGACAAAACTACGATGGAGGGAGTCAATCCTTCGGTTTTAGAATTTACATAAATTTAGGCATACCTTTATCAGATACCCTATCAATCCTAGGCCCTTGGGTGATATTGGGTTTTTCGGTTGACACGGCATCTGATATGTTGTACGCTTTATCATTATATTCCAACGACTGAAAAGGTAATATTTTTCTGCAACGATGACACATGACCCCGTATAACCATTCCATTCGCATTAACGATCAGTTATATCTAAATAACAAAATACCGAAGTTACTGTCAATTTAGATTCTGCATATGCACATTTCGACAATTTATGTCTCTTCATTGCAGATAAAATCAAAACATTTGGAATCCATGAACCGAAATATGTGTAAAAGCTGAAAGAGAACGAATTACCTATCGGATCTGAAAAGGAAAGCCAAAATTAGCTAAGGACAGAGGTATGCACGAGGGAAATGCTCCTTAGGTTTTAACAAAATTTTCTGAAATTTAGATATTGCTTGTTTTCAAATAAAATCGGTTTTAGGGCCAGCACCGAAGTACTGGCTACTGGGTTGGTGAATAACCTCGGGAACTAACACTGTTCCATGCATCACTATTCAATCCAAAAATGTGTTCATAAACCCATCACCTATTCATACTGAATTGAGAATACTTTTCAACATGTCGGACTTCATTGATGTCTACTTCTTTTTGAAGCAGATGTTGTCCGTGGTGTTCCTATTTATGACGTCATGTTTCCAAAAACGGTAATTGCAGATTTAATACATCAATGTTTCTGCACTAAAAATGGAGTCGCAGAAAAAACACCTCTTTAGTAGTAGGGAAAGACAAAACATATTCTGTTAAGAACTACACTGATTCAAATAAGAAGTACGCTATCAAATTTTGATCGACATTATTTTTGTCGAATTCGGAGGTTGTGTTTTCCAACAGACAATAGGGATTCATATGGGAACTACCTCTGCGCTACTTTTAGCTGACCTTTTCCTTTACTCGTACTGGGCCAAGTTTTAACAAGGTCTTACACAAAGAATACAAATGTAAAAAAAATTGACAACAGGAAACATCTACAATGGCTGAAAATTATAAGTACATGCAACCCTTTGCTTTGGAACTACACAAGAAGAACACGAATAAGACAAAAGACAAACGTAGACAACGATAGGAACTCGGGACAGCAGGACTTGGTAAAGGCACTAGAAAAAGCCAGCGATAGGGTTAAACCGGTTTATGGGTACCAAAACCTCCGTTTTATCTGTCCCGTTTCCCTATAGTATAATAAACATACGAATAAAACCCAATACAGGTAGACTACTTACTCAATGACCACATTTTTTTTATTTACATGCTTTAAAGAAGAACATTTTGCAGTTTCCGATTTCTTTTGAATTTCGTCTTCTAGATCCATCCTGGAACGAGAAAGTCCATAAAATGTTTTGAATCATTATGAGACCATGCTTCTTATAGATTATGAGTAAGTCACGACTGGGACAGGATTTGAATTAATAATTGCAAATAGGAATCAAAACACCTTAGAAAACTACACATGAAGAACACGAATGAGACAAAAGACAAACGTAGACAACCGGACTTGGTACCGGCACTAGAAAAAGCCAGCGGTAGGATTAAACCGTTGTATGGGTACCCAAACCTCCCCTTTATCTGTTACGTTTCCCTATAGTATAATAAACATACGAATAAAACCCAATACAGGTAGACTACTAACTCCATGACCACAATCTTGAAAGGAAAGAAAAAAAAAACAAAACGTAATTTTGAAAGATGGGTCAAGCGCTGCTCACCGCTAAAGTGCCGGCTAGTTCAAGGAGCCAAGTCTGCTGGTAGAACACTGTCGCACTACGGAAGAAAAATCAAACTCAAAACTTCCCGAATGGTTTGGACAACAATCATCATAAATTTCAGTAGACATCGACAGTATCAGTGAGAGGCCAGTGTGTGTGCAAAATTTTCAGGTCATTAGGTCTCAAAGCCAATTTAACGGATGCAAGCAGAATATCTTGTCGATATTCCCTATTACATAAAGAATGTAAGTTAAGTCCCACTTTTTCTGGACTTTAAATCAATTTCTAGCATTTTTAACATTTCCGTAAAAATGAGGATTAGAAATGCATTTAGCCCAGTCCTTTGATTCCAGCTTCCGCTACATAGACGATGTACTCTCTCTTAATAATCCTTAATTTAAGGAATATTTAAGGAATATTTAAGGCCTTGGACGCTATAAATCTTGCTAAAATTCTACATAACAAAACAGTGACATCAAACATTCCTCCTTATTTTAAT
>MJUU01008162.1:0-14869 GCA_002080025.1 Modiolus philippinarum
CTGAAGTAAGTTACTTGTGATCTGCAAAAATAAGCCTGCACCTGAATCAGTTTTCAGGAGCTCAAGCCACCTAGCTGCGGCAGCACCGGGGGCGTCCCAAGTAGTGGATAGGGGAAAGTCCCGTCTATGCGGGGTATTTGGGTCATAATACGGAACGCCTAACCGGAAACCATTGTAGCTAACACTAGCAGATAAGTTATGGTCTTGCTTGGCCATTTTGATCTCAGGCTGAACACAATTTTGTTTAAATATTATAAGATTTTAAGTTGGGTTTCAAGACCCTTAAATTAGCTTAAGATCAATTAAAATCCACTTGTTAATTGCATTCAGGAACGATCAGTTTGTAAAGATCAATCAAGATCTCGATTTGACCTTGTTTCATCGGAACAAACTTTACACATCTTGATCGCCCTTGAACTTAGTTATCTTGCTTGATCTTGATAAACTGAAAGGTCTTGCTTGTCCTTGAAAGCAATTATCTTGAAACGCGACTTAATATCTTACACTGTCTTAAAAAAATTGTGATCAAATTGGCCAAACAAGATTATAACAATCTGCTAATGCAAAACTGGGTGGCTCAGTGCAGTATAAAGACCCCTTCTATATTTTTTCTAAGTAGAACAGACTCAATGGGAGTCGTATAGAAAGCGACATTTTCTGTTCCTACCCATTTTCCCCTTTTCCAGTTGCAATCGAAACTCGTTGCCCCGGTTGTCCAGTCAACCTTCATTACTTTCTTTTTAAACTTATAATATTTTGTATTGATTATAGCTGAAATATTGCTCGCTGGATTTTAAACTCTAACTTATCAATCTGCGAAGATTATTTGTAATATATTTTGCATAAAAATTACAATAAAGCTTGGTGTACCTGGCAAGAACGATTCATAAATAACGAGTGGAGCCATGTTGACAAATCTATCGACAATTTATTTATAAATATATTTTTTGAAACATAAATTTAAAGAACTCATGAATTTTCTTTGGATATATCCCGTATTATATTCAGTAAAATTTGTAGAAGTCGACTTAACCTTCGTAATAGTCAATATATTATGTTCGCTACAAGTAAATTATACTACTCAAAGAGCTTGTATAATTAAAAATCACTGCAACAACCACTTATGTGAGGGACGGTCGGACTAATGTAAGGTCCAGGTTGTTTTTTTTGAGCGAACAATGTATCGTGCTAACTTAAGTTACAACGGATTAATTATTGTTTGTTTGGAATTAATCTGGACTTTGATAATAACTCAGTTACCTCCACCAATTGTGCGTTTGAAGTCAATCTGGACTTTACAATTAATATCAAAATAAATACAATAATTAACTGCTTTCTATCAGCTTTTGAAAATCTTTCGATACATAGTCTTCAATTAGCAAATATTTTAATTTCATATGACTGAAGAGATATAAGTTGTCGAATTGTCCATCTGCAGAACATAGAAACTTCTGCATATAGTTATTCCAGTTATAAAGACAAATTAGTGTAAGGAAATTCGATTTAAAGAATCCGTTCTTTTTTATTCGGTATATATGCGTTTGTCGATGTACTTAAAATTTTCACGTAAAGGGAAGAAAGTAAATCGAAAAAAAAAAAAAACACGTGACACAGGACAGTGGTCAGACCAAAAAAATCGACACCTTGGTATGTAAAATCTTGTTAGCAAAAAGAAAAGATAAAAAATGTCTTATTTTTTTCACAAAGTTCATCAAAGATGATATTTCGAAAAAGTACATTTTAGTCAGTCTACGTTTCTTCCTATCTATAGTTGCTTCCCTTTGAATAAAACTTAATATTCCCTCTTGTTTTGCTTGTTTCTTCAACTTCTAATTGTTATGATTTTCAACTTAAAGCCATGAATAGTTGAACAAGGGGCTCACAAGAGCCTGTAGTGCTCACCAGGATCATTGCTGACATAGAGAGATGAATAGCAATATCAATAGGGTCCCAAGTTTAAGCTATGTTCCCTACTTGAGGCTACCTTTGATTGGATGAAAATATGCGAGATGCAAATTTTGACGAGGGCATCAAAAGACTTTTGTAATTATGTTTGGTTGTAATTGGATTAGTGGTTTCCGGGACCTAATTCTTTTTACCAAATCCCAAATAGACAATGTTTTTGTTTGTTTTTTTTTTTAGCCTGGCGGCCATCTTGATTGAGGTACTAATCTACAGGATAACCATTTGTAGCGGACTATTGACCATTGTGGCTAAGTTTGGTTCTAACTGGACATGTAGTTTCTGTGATCTTTGCATGTGTTTACCGAAGGGTCTGATGTTAAACTTTGTTACCATTTGGCAGTCCTATTTCGGTACCATCAAAGAACAATTGTGTTCTAATTTGCCTAGTTTTATTTCTGAGATCATTTAATGTGTTTGATTGCGTTATTCATTTGTTTGGTCCCATTGCAGACCACCTTTCAAAAATAATTTGGGAAGGGATTCTTCTTATAATTAAAGCACTTTTCAACAAATATTTGGGAAGGGGTTCTCCTTATCAACTAATGTTTACATATTTCTGAAAGCAAAGCCTCAAATTTAGCAGAATACTCTTTCTAAGATTTGGTGTCCCAGCACCTAAATCAGTTTTCAGGGGCTCCGGCTACAGAGCTGCCGGAGCATACCCAGTTGGTTAAATGGGGGAATTTCCAGTCTATGCGGAATAGCCAGGCAATAATCCGGAAAGCCTGACCACAAACAATTGTTACCAAACTGATTGAAGAAATGCCACGCTCCATGCATTATAAAAACGCCTTCTACATTTTTCAAAAGAGCAGACGTATTGGGTTTCGTAAAGAAAGCTACATTCCTGGCCCTACCCATGTCTTCCCCTTTTTCCAGTGGCAATGAAAACTTGTTTCCCAAGTTGTTCCTTGCACCTTTATTTCTTTCTACTTTAAATTACATTTTTTTAATTAATAAACTTGCTATTGTCGAGATTTTTCTTTAGGTATAACACTGATTTGATGTACCTAGCAAAAATAAGTCATGAAAAAAACAGTGGAACGATGTTGGCAAATCTATAGACAATTAAATTTTATTTTGGAGACTTAAATTTAATTTAAATTAATGAATTCATGAATTTTCTTTGGATATATTTTAATCACAAATGTAAAAAATGGATAACAGGAAACACCTTCAATGGCTGAATATTATAATTACATGCCACAATCTGCTATGGAACTACACATGAAGAACACGAATAAGACAAAAGACAAACGCAGACAACGATAGGAACTTGGGACAGCCGGACTTGGTACCGGCACTAGCAAAAGCCAGAGGTAGGATTAAACCGGTTTATGAGTACCCAAACCTCCCCTTTATCTGTCCCGTTTCCCTATAGTATAATAAACATACGAATAAAACCCAATACAGGTAGACCACTAACTCCATGACCACAATCTTGAAGGGAAAGAAAAAAGCAATACTTAATTTAAAAAGATAGGTCACGGGGTGTTCGCCGTTAAACAAATCCGTTTATGTATTCAGTGAAAAATGTAAAAGTCTATAAGCTTCGTGATAGTCAATATATATTCGCTACATTTCCATACTATTCTTCAAGTTTGTATAACTGAAAGTCATAACAACAACCACGTGTGAAACAACGGCAGTAGAATACCGAAGGAACAAAGCACAAGATTACATAAATCAACGTCCAGAGACAAGGCAAAAACAAGAACACGAAAGACGGAAGACCAAAGACACAACATGCCCACAAAACACACAAACAATACATATACAACACAAAAAAACTAAAGCACTAAAGACATTACATGAAAGTGACGATTGAACTTTAGCCAGTGTAAGGCCCAGATTGATTTTAAACAAACAATTTTTCGTGATAACCTAAGTTACAACAGCAATTGTTTGTTAAAGATGAATCTGGATTTTTATCGTAACGTAAGTTACCACGACAGATTGTTTGAAATCAATCTGGACTTTGCAATTATTATCAAAATAAATAGAATGATAAATTACTTTCTACAAACGTTTTAATATCTCTCGATGTACATTGTATGGTCTTCCATTGGGAAATATTTTGATATCATCTGCACCGAAGAGACATAAGTTGTCGAAAGTGCTATCTGCAGAACAAAATTTATAACTTCGGTATATAGTTATTCAAATAGGAAAGCCAAATGGATGATGATGCCAATAACTAACTTCGTTTCCGTTCTTTTTGCTGCGTTTGTCGATGTATTTAAAATTTTCACTTAAACGGAAGTCAGTAAATCGAAATAAAACCACGTGACACAGGACAGTGGTCAGACCTAGTGTATCAACCCCTTGGTATGTAAAATATTTTTAAATAGAAACGAATAGAAAAGAATCAAAACAGAAAACAAAAAAAAGATTAAAAAATCCTCCTTTTATTTTGACAAAGATAATTTTTTTGAAAAAAAAAAAAAAAAAAAAAAAAAACAGGTCAACAGAAAATAATTATACATTTTAGTCATTTTACTTTTCGTCCTGTCTATAGTTGCTTCCTTTTGCATAAAGTTAATGTTCGGTCTTCTTTCACTGATTTTTGCAACTTCTAATTACTAAGTATTTAAACTTCAGGCCAGGAATATATAAAAAAGAGGGTTTTGACCTGTCATTTTCCTTGCATCAGCAATCCACATTTGTTGCTCTCTGGACTTTGTCGCCGAACAGTATTTGAGATTTGTCGGGCTGATATCACATGTAATATGGTAGTGCCTTGCAGAAACCCTTAATTCTTTCATTTCTGTTGTTTAATTCTTATGTAAATGGTCATTTCCGGGTTTTAACGACCGAGTTGAGACGAGATCATGTGCACTCGTCTCAGCTCGGTAAATGTTTATTTTTATGAATCAACGGCAGTATCCAGGACGAAACATCATTAAAAACGTGATGTCAGAGTGGAAAGTATGTTGAAAAGGACGGGGACTTTGCTCTTCATTAGAGGTCCGGGACATTGCAAATCATATTTTAAGGAACAGATAGCTACTTACATTCGATCAAAGGTCGGTTTCTCATTCATGAAAGAAATTCTTATTCTCTGGTTTCGCTGTACCTCACAGTAAGAGACGGAATTTCTTGCATTTGTGAAAGATATACCGATCTTTGATTTGCTCTTATGTAAAAAACTATCAATCTTCCTGAAAGTCCCTGTAAAATTTGTGTTACAAATGTATATACGAATGTTTGAAAATAAATGAGCAAAACAAAACAAAAACAAAACATTTGTAAACAAAATATTTAGCACAAAATGGCTGAAAATATAAAATTAAAGGCTTGAAATATCCGAAGAATAAAAATCTCTAAAACTTTCATCACCAAGCTACTCGTCCATAATATAAAAAATGCGATTTAAATAATAAAAACAAATAACTATGTACCTTTTTGCTACTATCAATACCATTACATAACTAAAATCATATCGGAATTTTTAAATTGCCCTCTGGCAGAATTTCACTTTATTCAGTAATGGATGAAATATTTAAAGCCTTATTGATTGAAGTTATTTTTTAGATATGAGGCATCATTCATGCGTTATTGGTGAAACATGACAGTAATTGCAACGCGAACTTTTGTATAATGTTAAAAGATAAAAACTTGAAAACAGGTACATTTAGTAAAGAAAGACTTTTCAGAGACATTGAACAAAGAATAGAACATAGAACATAAGACAACCTTAGATTGAGTAAGACAAAGATGTGCCAATTTAAAATGTTGGCTATATACACGTATTTATAAAATTGAGAACATATTTCTGCCTAGACAATAATTTATTTGCCATATACTGAAGTTCTTGCCAGGTCTAGTCAATTTTGTCTTCCTTTTTCAAAAGCGTGCTATGCCTTTGTGAATGTAACATGTTTGTGTGTGAAATGTAGATAAATACGGAGGTTATCATGATTTGATTCTATTCCTGTAATATTCTAGTATTTTGTGTTCAAGTTAAGTAAAGAGTATCGTATGTCGGCATTTGTTATGTAAAAGCTCCTCTTACATTACACCGTACAACCCAAACGAACGCCGAACGTACATGTATTATAAGAATTAATTATATCCGTTCGATTCCGTTTGTCGTCTGTTCTTTATCCGGTGAATTCGGTACAAATACGGTGATGTCCGTTTTGTACAGTGAGAAATTTTGACATATACCACACAAAATGGCTGGTGAATGTACGGTAGGTTTTTGTTTTGTTCGGTTCTCAAGCGTTGTATATAGGTTATTCAGTCGTTACTTGTCCGTCTTGCATACGTTCATGCAAATTGGTGAAACGGGTTTTTACCGAAGAAATAACGAATAAACCGTTCGAGTTCTATACTTATGATGGAAAGCAACCGAACGAGCACCGAACAAAACAAAAACAATGTTGTTTAATGGCCAAAATTAGCATGTAATTAACAAAATAAGGGACATAAAAGTAGGCCACAATTAAAAAATAATAAGCACAAAATAACAAAAAATAATAAAATAAAACAAGAGGCTCTCACCTAGGCCATGGCTGACATAGAGAGATGAATGGTCCAGAGTTTAAGCTATTGGATTGGAATTTAAATTTAGCAGAATGATTTTTTTTTTCTAAAATTTCAGTTTTCTTGTTTGGTGTCAATGGCAACTGAAAGCACCATCATCCATTATAACCCATAACAGACCCTCATTCAAAAACATTTGGGCAGGGGTTCCCCTTATCATCTATATAATACATATTACTGAAATTAAATACATTTTAGCCCACTTTAAAAAAATATTGGACAGAGGTTGCCCTCATAATCTAGTTAATACATATTGCTGAAACTGTAAATAAAATATGTAGCAGTATACCTTTTTTCTAAAATTTCAGTTTTCTTGTCTGATTTCCATGGCAACTAAGAGCTAACCTATATCAAATCAAAATTCAAAAAAAAAAAAATGGGCAGGGGTTCCCCTTATATTCAAAGTAATACATATTGCTGAAATCAAAGCATTCAGAGACCCCTTAAAAAGAAAAGTGGTAAAGATTATCCTGATAAATTGCTGTAATTATAACATGTTTGAAAAGAAAATTAAGCTTATAACCTCCCTTAGTTTAATTATCTCCCTTTTCGAAATTTTCACTTTTATTATACCTATCTTTAAATTATAGACACTCCCTAAAAATATGTTGATGTACATAATGAGAACTATTTTATATATATAGTACACGTCCTAGTAATAAAATAAATATTGCTGTATGAATAATAAAACTTTTGTAACTGTTTTTGTTATTAAATCATTTTAGGCTTGAATGTGTTTCACATTTACCCATAGGTGTACCCTACTGGCCGCCACCTTGTACTGTAAGGACATAAGGACCTTTATTGGAAGGGCCATCTTGGATGAGATATGGACCTGGCGGATACCTTTTTTGAAAGGGATCATCTAAGGACCATTGTTACTAAGTTTGGTTCTAATTGGACTGGTGTTTTCTGAGAAGATATTTATGTTTTCCCATAGGGTCCAATGATAAAACTGTGTTCCCGCTGGCGGCCATCTTGGATGAGGTAAGGACCTGTCGGATCCCGTTTTTAGATGGGACCATCTAAGGACCATTGTGACTAAGTTTGGTTCTAATTGGACCAGTAGTTTCTGAGAAGATCTTTGAATGTGTTTTCCCATAGGGTCTAATGTTAAAACTGTGTTCCCCGCTGGCGGCCATCTTGGATGAGGTACGGACCTGTCGGATACCTTTTTTGGAAGGGATCATCAAAGGACCATTGTGACTAAGTTTTGTTCTTATTGGACAAGCAGTTTCTGAGAACAAGATCTATGAATGTGTTTTCCATAGGGTCCAATGTTAAAACTATGTTCCCCGCTGGCGGCCATTTTGGATGAGGTACGGACCTGCCGGATACCTTTTTTAAAAGGGACCTTCTAAGGACCATTGTGACTAAGTTTGGTTCTAATTGGACTAGTAGTTTATGAGAAGGAGATCTTTGGTTGTGTTTTCCCATAGGATCCAATGTTAAAACTATGTTCCCCGCTGGCGGCCATCTTGGATGAGGTACGGACCTGCCGGATACAATTTTTAAAGGGGACCTCCCAATGACTTGTGACCAAATTTGGTTACAATTGGCCCAGTGGTTTCAGAGGAGAAGATCTTTGAATGAAAAGTTTACGACGGACGACGGACGGACGGATGATGGATGCCAAAAGCTAAAAAGAAAAACAGCAAAAAAATCACAAGAAAGGAACAGAAAAAAGGTCCATATTTTCGACCTTATGGCTTCAACTATGATGCAACCGGACGAAAAAGAAAAATGATGCTCCTGCTTGAACGAGAGAAACTTGAACTACTGAAGTGTTACAGAATTTATCTGGTTGCCCCATTGTTGGAGGCCGTTAACCCAATATTTGAGCCTTATATTATGTTCCTTTTTTCTGATTTTCAGCCCGTCTCTTCTTATTTTCACTTTGTATATTTTGTCCTTTTTACAATTAAAAATGTGGCCTTCTTTTACCATTCTTATTTTGCTTAAAACGAATTTGCAAAGGTTGCTTATTATGTGGTTATCTGATGGAAGGTGCTATACACTACTTTTTTCAATGTTGTTTATGTAATTTAGTAATTGCAAGAGTTGTGCAGTGTGTGTTTGTTTGTATTTATATTGTAACATTATTCTGGCTATACGCAAACATAAAAAATGCTAGTTTTCTGGCCGTTTGAAACGTTTTATATGTAAAGGAGTATCCGCTACTATAAAGACTGTATTATTTAACCTGATCTCGGTCTTGAGTATATTCACTGACATTTTCGCCCTGGGTGGTTGGTGAAGAAGGTTACCTACGACCCGACAGTTCTTTTCCGAGGTCATTTTTTTGCCTTTCCAATCGGGGACATTTTGGGAAAAATGAATTAATTGGTCATAAATGCCGTAATGATTATCTGTGTACAATAAATTGTTAAGCGGACAAAAGACACAGGTATCCTTTTTAAAATTGATACTTTTGCTTACTAGCTATTCAATTCGTTGCTTCTCGGTGCTCGTATGGTACGTTTTCGTTAGCAATCCGTTTTATTTGGTACTCGTCCGGAATGCTACCGTTATAAATATGTTTTATTCGGTGCTCTTCCGGAAGGGTTCCGGTGTCAGTTCGGAGCGAATTCGGTTTATTCGGTGCCAGGTCTGTGCGTGTAGTGTGTACTTACTGTGTACATCCGGTTTTTGTGCGTTTTCATTGTTATTCGTGAAAGAACAAAAATATTTACCACCGTACAAAAATGATTTTCACCCGTTCCTTATACGTTTGTGTTATACGTTGCAGTGTTAAGGGGGCTTAAAGCATGATATATTATATGTCCGAAAAAAATATGAAAGTTGATTTCAACATCATTTTCGATAATAATTTAGCTTTGGTGTGGCTGCCAGTGTAAGTGGTAGAGGTAGCTGGAGGGACCAACGACCTTGGACAGGTAACTGATGTCTGATCTTGTACGACTGCAAGTCGCGGCGAAATGATGTGTCCTCAAGTCTTTGAATTCATCTAATAGATTTAAGTCTGAGAAATTAAAATGAACCACTATGTGAGATACTGATATATCCTAAGTTAAAATCAAAACCTGGAATAAGTCAAGCTCTCTTGATGTTGAGGGTTTCAATAAATAATAAATATAATACCTAAGTTACTGTGAAAGAAGTGAACAGAATTTAGTGCCGATGTGTATTAACAAATATTACATATGGTCAATGTTCCTGATAATTTCATTGGTTAAATCAGTCACGTGATTATAGGAATATTCAGTGTATTTTCAAGGCTTGTCTATATATTGACGCTATATTTCTATTATTTCGTATATTGACGCTATATTTCTATAACACGGAACGTGTTTACACACAATATTTAAAACAATATGGTCGAAGCATTGCAATTTCGTCAGCAGACGAAGAGGAAATTCGTAAATTTAACTGCCGATGACATCCAAAATTTAATAACAAATGCTGATTCTGAAAACACAAAACGCAAATAAAACAAACAAAACAAGCAGTGAAATTATTCCGTGAATACTTAGCGCAAAATGAACTGGATACAGAATTTGAGAAGTACGAGGATCACATTCTAGACATAACCCTTTGTAAATTTTATGCAGAGGCTCGGGATAAAATTGGTGAAATGTACAAAAAGACAACATTGTTATCATATCGCCAAGGTTTACAGAGATATTTAGACTCAATGAAAGATAATAAAGTAAATATTGTGAGGGGTAATGCATTCTCAGGGTCATCGAAAGTGTTTGGTGGTGTTGTTAAACTGTGGACCATCACCAGTTTATTTCTGATTCTGACTTGAAAGTCCTTTATGCTTACTTTTATTCCTGGCGCAATACTGATTCGGCAACAGTTCTTCAACATAAGGTATTTTTTTTTCGATATCCTTGTATAAAAATCTTTGTATATCTATATAATAAAACATAAAAATGCACTTTGATTGCCAGCTGAGACATGTCAAAATTGAAAACGACATAAGACAAAAAATATAAAAGACAATCATTGTCACAAAATTTATGACCAACTCAAACATGTCAAAAATATCACGCAAAGCAGTATGCACTCTCCAAAAGAAAAACAAAATATGTAATATCATATCAGGTATGTCATGCTACATATAAATATTAACAATGAAGGGATATGGAGTAAATGCAAATGAGACAAAGTCTCTACAAATACATGGTTATAATAAGCAATGGAACAACGCTTTAGTTGTTGTTTTTTCATCTTGAAGTCACCATGAGGCCTTCAACAATGGGCTTTACTCATACCTCATAGCAAGTTCAAGACGGCCCCTAGCACCGGTTTGAGCGGAATTCATTGCTAATTGTCGAGCAACGCTACATCCATGCTTTTAAACCTAATGATCCATGGATTCGGGATCGTCAACAAACAAAAACTTAACTGGCAAAGTAATCCTACAATCGCTGTCATCCACTGCCCGACAAAAAGACGAGAAAAAACGATCACAACATTCAAACAACCACGGGGCACTCATCGAGACAATTGCAAGAAAACTTGGCATAATAAAATCATGAGATGTGGGCACAATAAATAGGTGGTCAGAAAAACGATTTTAGATTACAAAATTAAAAAAAAGGCCAAAATATGAACGTGTGATAGCGTATCCATATGAGGGATTCTCTCAAGAACAAGTACACCATAACTGAAATGTATATAGAGCATACATCTCTCTCACGGGGAATATAAATACTTTATTGAGAACTATTTAACTCATGATGGTTGCAGCAAGTACATATAAACAATACATTTAAAAGGACACATTTGTAGCTTCGTTATTCATTTGGAAATTCATGTTGCGCTATCAATATAAAATAAAGTCATAATGTAAACATTTAATAAAGACGATTGAACATTACAAAAATGTAAATCTAGTTTAAATTTGTTATCATAGGTCTTTGTTGATGTAATGCTCCACTTTGGGGGAAGAGGGCGTGAAAATCTAAGGGACATTCAAAGAGATGACTTTGCAGTGACTAGAGATGGGACTGGTGCACTTTATGTATATAAAGTTAAAGATGAGTTGTCAAAAAACCACCAAACAGATGATTCCAAAAGTGAGGGCAGGATGTATGAAATTAAAGGTAACCTTATGTAACCAAAAATGGTTTGTTTGTTAGACATGTACAGACTGCAGTCTACAGCTTATGCTCTACCACCACTAGTACATAGACATGACTATGATGCATATGTTCAATTGTCAGCATCATATCAAATAAATTTTTCACTGCCGGGTTTTTATATCATGTATCAATATTGACTTTGTAACATGTGCATTTATTCCATGTGTGGGTAGAGACTTTGTCTGATGTACAATTATTCCATATCCTTTCATTGTTTCATTAGGTATATAACCCTTCACATAAAATTATGTCAAGAATCCCAGTATGCTCAGTATTGTTGCTAGTTATGTTACACAGACTTTTTCATTATACTGTCAACATTTTTATCGATATGGCAAATGTTTGATTTGAACATTCAATATGAACATAAACAACTTTTTTGCATTCCTAATTTTTAATATGCCTGCATATGCATTTTTAAAAATGAAAATGAAAATTATGTTATATTTTGTTATTAATCTGTTTTTGTTTTTTTGTTTTTTTTTGTCTTTTTCAGGGAGTCCCCGATGTCCAGTCCGTAGCTTGGTAGCTTTTATGAGGAAACTTAATCCAAAATGCAAGTCGTTTTTTCAGCAGCCAAGAGATTATACAAAAGACGGAATTTGCTACTAACAATAATGTTGCCCTTGGCCATAACTTTTTGGGATCTATTAGGAAAAAATATCTGTTGCAGCCAACTTGTACCAATATACCAACGACTCTTTAAGAGATACGACTGTCCATGTTCTGGACATTGCAGATAGACACATAATGACCGTCACTGGGCATAAGTCAGAAAACTCTCTCAAGATTTATAGTGGAAAACATGTGAAGAAACAAAGAAACATATGTCTGACACTTTAAACCAAAAAACAAATGGAACTAGTAAAACTTTGAAGACTACATCAACATATACTGCAGTCACATCTGTTTCAGATTTGAATAAAAATACAGAAATAGTTACTCTTACAAGCTCACAGGAGCAAATTTTGTTAAATGACATCAGTAATTCAGATAAATGATAAATGATGGACTTGATGATATTTTCTGAGACTATCGGTATGAACTACTCCCTGCTCAAGAAGTAGCTGCAAAGGAACAAAATAGGTCAATATTGTCTCAAAGAATCCCCTTGATGCCAATGCCAAACATGTATAACTGTTCAAACATTACATTAAATTTCAATATTAATGTGCAGAAGTGACTCTTCGTATTGTGGAAATTCAAACGTTCTACAGTTAAAATTTGAACAGTTAAAATTATTTTTCCAAGTTTGTAAGTTGTTTTCTTCTACAATAAAATGTTGACCATTATTTATGTTGATTTTATTTAGCAATTCATTTAAATCAATGAAAAATATTCATATTATAAATCAATATACAAAGATATGGAAATAGACAAATGAATCAATTTTTTTATAACTTCACAAACTCTAACTCCACAAAAAATGCAATGACATGGCTTAAAACGCTACATATGTTATATAACAATAATGGACCTTTACTCTGTCAATATGCTATATATGGACCTAATAGGTATATATTGACCTTGGACTTCGTCCTCGGTCAATATAAACATACCAGGTCCATATATAGCGTATTGACTTCGTTAAAAGTCCATAACTGATAAATATATTGACGAAGTGCGGGTCAATGCTCGGCTCCAGTAAGGACAGTTCAGACATGCTTAACTAAGTATATATTTAGTTATCAAACTAAGAGTAATTAAATAAATATAATAACTGTTTCCGTTTCTGAAATGTTAGTAAAGTATATCATGATTGCAAACCTAATTTATCACTAGAAGCGTTATTTATTACAGCTTGAGTAATCAGATGACTACACTTGTGTGAAAAACTGATAATTTTGGGTTATTTGTTATATAAAATTAAAGTACCAATTCTCTTTAATTTTATAGTCTTAATATAGTGTTTTAAAATAGGTTAGGAGAACACTTAAAACTACACGGAAACACCACTTAAAACTTTGTTTCCAATTTATTTTAGATAATAAAATTTGTAATGTATGATATATTTTGGAACTGTCAACAGTTAAATATATCTCAGCAGTGAATTTAATTTCATAAACACTTTAATGATGTTTAGATCACAGGGACTCAATTTAAAGCGATAAAGATGACTTGCAGCAGGGTAGGGTTTATTCGTTATTTTAATGCAATATCTTTACTTATTAAGTTCTATTAAGATTTATTTACAGGGGAGTTTAGAAAAATGAGTATTTGATATTATTTTAAGCCCTACGTAATCTGTGATATTTATTAAGAAAACGCATCATAAAGTTTGTTTAGTACACATGAGGTCGACATACGTTTCTATGATTACAAAGTATACTTATTTGATTTATTTAATTTAAAAAATAATGTGATCCACTTTGGCACTTTCTGTCATCGCAATAAATTTAAGTTTCTCAACAGAATACAGAATTTTTATTTTCCAGATCAAGGATCCATTAGGGGCATATGTTTAACAATAATTATGAAACAGAGCACATATATTTAACAATATAACATCACTATGTTCTTTAAGCATCAATATATGGCTTACTGGGATCTTAAATTAATACGATGTACAATAGGATCTCGAGATACATCGGCAAACGAATACCGAAGCAAGAACGAGGAAAGGGGAAATTCTAAAATCATAAATCCAAAATCACGGCGATTCACAGCAACACGAATTGAGACAGTATGACAAAGATAAAACAAGTAATCAAAAAAGAACAAGAACGTCACAAAACTAAAGCACTTGCAGTGTGAACCCCTATAAAAACTGAGGTATCATCATTACCGGAAGGGTAAGCATGATCTGCTCCACGCGTGGCACCCGTCACACTGCCAGTGTAAAGTCCGGTTTTGTCACAGTCGGTGTTAGTCAGTCCGGTGACAAACTCTGGATCTACCCAAAGATATCTGTTCTCATTTCTGAAACAGAAACATTGTAATGGTCTGTCAAACGCGGTGATGACCGTAAAACTTCTGTAGTGACAATTGCAACAGTGACTGAACATACCCTCGATGTACAAGTTTTTGAGACAGTAATTTCGCTTTGTTGACAAAATCGCTGTACAAACTACAGGCACGGCAATAGCGAATGAGTTGTGAAATGTACACGCCATATGCCGGAGAAGTGGAAATATTACTGTTAAAAACGGGAAGTTCACTATTGGAAAGTCGAAATCGTCACGCTTGTCGTAAAGTTTTGTTTTCAGACGTCCAGAGTTGTCAATGTAAAGGTATAGGTCCAG
>MJUU01008162.1:32635-51965 GCA_002080025.1 Modiolus philippinarum
CTCCTCTGAGATTGCTTGAACAATTTCAGTAGAATTTTGATATGATAGTCCTTATGTGACCCTCTTCAAAGTTTTATGTTAAATAGCTGCCAGCAGGAACGTAGATTAACTTAGTCCCTTAAGTTTGGAAACTGCATTCAAAAATCTTCTCTGAAACTGCTTGAACAATTTTAATTGAATTTTATAAAAAGTTTCTGATTCTTATGTACATACACCACCAAAGACGGACCATCAATTTGGAATTATAGTGCTGCAGGTCCCAGGTGAGCGATACATAGCATATTTGTTTAGAATTATTAGATTTTTTTTAATTCTAAAATTAACTAAAAATTGTATTAAAATACCTTATAGTGTTGAACCCTGATTAATAAATGGTTGTTTTACTATTTGTCATTCCTTGTCAAATGCATTTTAACCTAGAATATCATGTCAAATAAATAAAAATTTCTGAATAAACTATAGAAGAATTTCGGAGCACGATAACCTTCATTATAGGTATTATTAAATCTTATATAGTGTATCCTTCCTTCTAACTCTTTTGGCTTTAATAAATGTTAATATAGGTTAAACGGAATATGTATGAAAGCTGATAGAGAACAAATCACCACCAGCAACAAATAAGTCGAAATCGGCTATGGTCAGAGCTATGAAAGAAGTAGATGTTCCATAGTTTTAAACAAAATTTCTTAAGTTTTCAAAAAATCGTTTTCTGGCCAGCATTGAAGTACTGGCTACTGAGTTGGTGAATACCCTCGGGACTAGCAGCCCATCAGCAGAGGCATCGGCCCTGTGGTAATACATAATAGAACGCAAAAGTAACTGTGGAATTATTTTCTGCATATAGCCATGCGTTCGACTACTCGAGTCTCTTCAGTCCAGCTCGATTCAAACTATTTCAAATCCATAAACCGAAAATGTTTAAAGCTAATAGAGAACAAATTGCCAATAAAAAAAAAACGAAATTCAGCTAGGGGATGATTTATGCAAGAGAGAGATATTCTTTAAAGCAACATTTCCTGAAATTTAGATCCTTTATTATTGCAAGTTCCAAATAAAATTGGCTTTGAAGCAAGCAACGAAGTACTGGCTACTCTGTCAGTGAAAACCCCCGGGAAGTTACAGTCCATCAACAGAGGAATTGGTCAAGTGGTAATAAATAATGCGAATTTATTTTTTCACTTTTGAGACACAGCAATTCCTATTTTTAGCGGTGTGAGATTTTCTAGCTTGTAGACAAAAAAATCACGTGCACTTTACCGGCAAATATCTGTCCTCATTAGTGATTATAAGTGTATCTAATCTACGTATTATGAAACTGTTATATCATTTGAAGTAAAATTTCACAGGAGAATACGATAAAAATCGTCTTTTAAAATATGGCGCGCTCGGGTATACATTCCTGATTTTATGACGTTGCAAAAAGGGACGTAACTCCTTGTGTAAACAGACGAAATAGGGGCGATATTTTTGTGTGGATTTTAGTATATTGTAGGGTAAATACAGTGAGTAATAAAATCAAACACCAGTGGAAGTGCGAGACAGGAGAATCTCAGACCCTCGGGTAAGATTTCAATCATCTCGGACTCAGCAAGCTTCGTCTGAGACTGGAAATCTTACCCTTGGGTGTCTGAGATTCTCCTGTTTCGCACTTCCCCTGGTGTTAGATTCTTAATTTCTGCATTTGGCCATTTTGACAATTACTGTCTCTTCAGTTTAGATCAAATCTAAACATTTTGAAAACCATCAACCCGAAACCTGTAGAGAACAGATTACCAATAGAATCTAAATAGAAAAGCCAAAATCAGCCAAGGAAAGAGCTAGGCACTTAATTTAAATTGCCATTAAATACTTCATCTTAACTGAATATAATGTTTTTACTGGACCTGCAAGCCTATTGAATTAGAAATTAGAAATTTCCGGAGACATGTACATATAAATTGTACACAAAAATTCAATAACATTAAAGTGTTTTCCAAAAAAAAAGAATGTGTGATGTTATATGACGACACTTACAGACCGAATTATACCTGTGCCAGAATTAAAAAAATATCAAAACATTTTTTTTGTTGAACCGGTTTTTAGGGGCTACGGCTACAAAGTTGCCGTGGGGGGGGGGGTCCCAGGAGGTGGCTAGGGGAATGTTCTGAACATGCATGGTTGACAGGTCACAATAAGGAAAGCCTGAATGCAAAACTGTAGCCAAAGAGTGTGGAGAAACTCTAAGACCCTTGTGGTTTAAAGAACCCTTCTGCCTCAATATGTCTCGTTCAAGATAACAAAAACCAGGAGATTGTATAGCTGGCTTAATTTTATGCCTCTACCCATTTCTCCTTCCATCTCCCTTTTGTATAGCTCTGTCCTAAGCTGATTTTAGCTTTCATTTTTAGATCCTAATGGTAATTATTTCTCTATAAACGTTTACACATTTCGGTGTATGGATTTCCAAATGTTTTGACTTGATCTGCACAAATGAGACATAAGTTTTCGAAATGCGCATATGCATAAACTAAATTCACAGTAACTTCGGTATTTTGTTATTGACAAATGTTGTCCCTTACACCTTTATAACTGTTTTTACATATATTTTTTGTATTAATTAACTTGTTCTCGTCAAGATATAGCTGAAGTATCTCTCACTGAAAGAAAAACTGGAACTAATCAACCAATCAATCATAACGTGTATGCATTTTCTAATATTTTACGAAATGATATGGAGTAAAAGAACATGAAACCATAACACACTGCAATAATTTTAATGAGCTGTATGGCCATTTCTAATGTATCTTTGTTAGAATTTGTTGTCAAATTCTTTTTTTTTTCAAATTGAATTATCAATTTTAAAGCACAGAGTTGAATCGATTTAATTAATTTTTTAATTTAATCGATTTTTTTAATTCTTTAATTAACTACAAAATTTATTAAAATATCTAAGAATGTTGAACTCGGGTTAACATAGGGTTGTTTTACCATTTGTCATACCTTATCCAATACATTAATACCTAGAATACATTGTAGCATGTCAAATAAATAAAATTATCTGAATAAACTGTAGTAGAATTTCCTTGCCTTAATACCTTCATTATAGATATAATTCAATTTAGCCAGCCTCTCCATCCTTGTAATTCTTTCGGTTGTTATAAATGTTAATATACGTCAAACAATGTAAGCCATTTTGAGTACGCTACGTTTCATGCGATTTACTTAGAAAAATTTTGTATTTCGGTGTAATGATTATCTTACCCACTATCTTACATTTAATACATGTAATAAAGGGCACTCAAAGTATTGGAAGTGAAATATGTTGATCCTATTCCACGGGCATTTTCTTATTGTATGGACTGAGAAAAGTCCACACGTCTGTTATCTCTTGGCGATAATTTGAAGGTCTCGACTTAATTCCGGTTGAAATGCTCATCATGTACGTGGATCATTTACGATTTAGATCAAAGAAAATGATTTTTAGGTGATCATTGACATCATAAAAAGCTTGGAGTAACACTACACAATTAGAGATGAATATGAATTAATTTTGGTAAAAGCATCCTTCTGTTATGTTTTTTCCTCGAACCAGTCGGTTGAGTTAAACTCACTGGATTCACTAGGTCGTGTTTTCTTATTCTTACCGATGTTTTGTGCATTTCAACCGGAAGGAGTTTTTGAAAACTACAACAAAATACATTTACACAAATTTGTGTTACCTATCGTTATCCCTTGGCGGCTGTCGTCCGTATGCTGTTAGCTTTTTATATTTTGACAATCTCCTCTGAATGTAACGAAGCATATTATACCCACACTTGACAAATGAAGGTATATTGGTATAGATTTATCTGTCCCACACTGAAACAATGGAAGCAATTTAAAACAAAATCTTAACGTGCATGTTGTATTGCAAGTCTTTTAAATGTTTCCTTATTTCATTCTCAGACGACAAAATCATGGCCGTAATCACGAAAAATATTTTAACATATGACTTAATGGGGAAATTATATTTTGATTTTCTTATTTCAAACCGCTACAGCAAATTCAAGCAGACTATACAAGAATAATGTATATAGAATGCCCTTTACAAAAATTGCTCATTTTGTAAAGATCTGTTAAAAAATGTGGCCGCAAACGCAGAATATAATGAATTTATTAATTGACCATGGTAATGTATTTAACGTTGGAACATGGCCGCCAGCACATAACACAATTTAAGTTCGGGCATTGAAAAAGATATTTTCGTCATTTCTCTGCTCCTATCATATTGGACTGATATGATGTTGGTAAGGACCTTTACAAAGATTGTCCATTTCACTTTAGTTTTGTGGTGTTCTTGTTCATTCTTTTTCATTTGTTTAGTCTCTGTAAGTTTGTCTCAATTTGTGTTGAGTATGAATTGTCGTACATTTTATTTTAGAATTTTCCTTCCTTGCTTCTGTATTCATTTGTTTAGTCTGTCCATTTAAATCTTTTGGCTAAAATATTATCCAGTCAGTTGTTATACAATGTAGGTTTTCAGCTCTAGAACCAAATAACACTTCTAGTCTTGTTGAATTTAGGATAGATAGGGTTGTTTTTTTTTAATTTGGATCTACTAAGCTCATTGACAATTAATATGTCTAAATAATTGTATTTACCAAATTGCTCATAACCATAACATGCCTAAATGATTTGTATTTACCAAATTGCTCATAAGCATTTCTTCTGGTGAGCTCAACAGGCTCAGTATCTGAGGCTTTTAGAACTATTTTATTAATAAGCCACCAATGCCTCTGCAAATGGCCTCTCTACTATCAGCCCATCGGTACCTTAACTTCTTACAAAATGTACAACGGACTTTCTCCAATGTAAAATAGATAGGATTTTTTCTTATTATCAGTGTGTTAGATCTGCAATTTTCGAAAAAGCAATATTCAGGAATCAAAATATTTGCCTTTTCAGTACTTGGTTATGACCTACCTACACTAATGCATGATAAAGTACAAAGACTCACGTGTGTTCTGTAGGCATCTCGACTCCCGCATGTTTTCGTTCTTGTTCAGTTGTTTACTACATGAATAGAAAGGCAATAAAATTTGAAATAAAATTAACCACGTATTGTGAGATTGTCATACAGTATTAAACCATGATTAAACAGCTTTGGAAAGTACTGTTAACTGGAAAGTTAAATTAGATCAACGAAGCCGACGGTTAACAAGAAATGACAAGGACTAATAATGTTTCTTATATGTTGTATGGTTGTAAAATAGATTACATAGGTTCATTAGTTCGACTTTCCAAATTAATTTCGCATGTTCGTTTACATTCAGAAAAGAGCCTTTCAAAACTTTATTAATTTGTCAATATTATTGAAGTAGTATATCTGTCTTGTAACAAATTATATGTTACCGTGATCTTAAATTTGACTTTAAATCAATAATGGTTTAAACTTATGTACACGACAAGTTGATAATAAGGAAAAGCTAAGCATCTGTATCGATGAATGGGTAATATAGTAAACACGCCTTTACAATAACTAATCACCAAGTCGGAACCGATTTCCTTTGATGCTTCTTTCGTTTTACAGGAAGGTTGTAATCTGTATGATAAAAATGATATTATTGTTTGGATTTCAATTTATAACGTAGAGACAAGGAATTTTCAATTTCTGAAGGTAAATATTTAATATTCCTGCAAAATTCTGATACGGTTTAATTATTTCATAGTATGAAATATCTTCAGTTAATGAGAAATGAAAAATTATTACGGAGAAAATTTACCTTTATTAACTTTAAAAATATCTTATTTCATCTTCATAATAATTAAAAAAAAAACTCTTAGTAAAAGCATAAATGACTATTTTGTAATTAATATTAAAGAAAAAACCCTTTAACTTTTCAAATTATGAAGTTTTTCAATTTGAAGAATGAAGTCTATCTCAAACTTAAGGCGATGCTTTAAGACTTGAAGTGTAGAATTATGCATTTTTAGATGTTTGTTAAAATTGGTTTTATTATTTACAACAGAAAACAGTACGAAATATTAAGTTTTCTGCACGTTACAAAACCTAGATTATTGATACATTATAATTTGAGTTAGGAGATCGTCATATCAACAACTTACGACTCTTTAGTACAGGTAAGAATACACCTTGCTTACGCTTAGTTTTATGGCGTCTTGGTCATTGTTACATAGGAATTGTCATGTTTGATTTTTTTTGTTTGTTCGTTTTTTTTTAAAGAATTTCCCCCTTTTCCCTTTTTGTTTCGTTGTTCGTTTCCCGATGTGTACCGTGGATTATTTTTTATTTGTTTGCACCAATTTTCATGAGGAGATACGCCATGCTCAATGCAATACAAAGACTACATCTATTTTTCTTTAAGGAGAGTAGACGCACTTGGTGTCGCAAGGAAGACTCAATTTCCTGTCCATTTCTCCTCTTTTCCAGGGACAATCAGAACTCGCTGTTCCGCTTTATTTTTTTTCTTCTTTTACTTTTTTTTTTATTTGATTAACTTGTTCTCGTCCTGGTAGAGCTGACATATTGCTCACTGGACGTTTAACTAATCAATCAATCGATATAAGTATCACTATAACGTGGGTACTTAAAATTAGTTGTTTAATGGAAAAACAAAATGCACCAAATAGTGGAACCACACGAACAATTCTTCTATTGCAGTACTTGTAAGACGAAAATCAAAACAGCCGAGTTGGCTTCTATGTTATGCCACAATCAATTGCGGAAAGAGTTTTGAACATTAAAACTATGCAATTTATTAATATTGAGCCATGAAAGGAGTAAAGTAAGTTTTGTGATCGGTCTGCTATAAACCTTCCTTCCACGTTTTCAGTTAACATTTTTTTTCGCAGAGCCATGTAGTCGCCGCTATTTTCTGAGACATTTGTATAACCCCATGCTTTCCTGCGACTATAAATAAATCTAAGTATTGTTTTAAATGTTGATTCCAACAGTGCAAAAGATAGATACACTTCGTCCATTCGATGTATGTAATTGTCGCTGTATGCTTTATAATTCGTTATCAATTTGATTTTTATGAAACGAGTCTATAAGAAAGTTCTAAAAATATTAAATGTTATGAAGATAATTATTGTCTGTTCAATTAATTTGAAAACTGAAAATTTGAAAATTACGTGAAGAAAACCCGTCAACTGTTTCCGAATGTAAACTAAGTTTACAAAATACAATTGCGAAGTCAAAATAACAGTAAACACTAAAATGGCCGAAAATCACCATCACAAGCCACAACCAACCAGAAAACTGCACTAGAAAAACACATATCAAGACTAGAGACAAACATAAATAAAGATAGGAACTCGGGATAGTCGGACTTGGTACCAGGATTAGCAAAAGCCAGTGATAGATTTAAACCGGTTTATGGGTACCCAAACATCACATTTCTCTATCCCGTTTCCCTATGTTATAATAAACATACGAATAAAACCCAATACAGGTAGACTTCTAACTCCATGACCACTATCTTGAAAAAAAAAGCATGTGACAAAACTTGATTGAGAAAGATGGTTCAAAGAGTACTCGCCGCTAAACTGCCAGCTAGCTCAAGGGATAGCAATGTCGCACTACGGAAGAAAAATTTAACTCAAGACTTCCCGGGGGGTTTGGCAAAGAGTCGTCATAGACATCGACAGTATCAGTGAGAGGCCAGTACATGTGAAAATCTTCAGGTGACTGGAATCTAATTTAACGGATTCGTTCAGAATGTCCCGTCGAATTCACTATTACGTGAAGAATGGAAGCTTCGTCCCAGTTTCTCTGCATTATTTTTATCAGTTTCTGGCATTTTTAACAACATTTCCATAACATTGAGGATGCAAAATGCTGTTTGCAAGTCACGTCACATTCAGATATTAAATGTCCAAATATTTTGTAAAACTTCTAAAGTATTTAATAATTTATGAAATCTATAACCTTGTTGTAAAAGTTTGGATGTGAGAATAATGTTACGCTGATTAAAATCGTCAAGGGTAGGACAAAGCGAATTGTGAATAGGCACAACCCGTTAGATTAAGCTAGAGGTATGTATCGTGTAGAAAAGTTAGTAATAGTGAAATCAAAATCATCCCTTTTATCATAAATTTTTGTTTATATTTTACCAGAGTCAATTATGATATTTAGATCCAAAAACGGGCTGTATTTAAAAATTTGCTTTATTTAGTTTCAGTACTTTTGGGTAAATGATGTCGTCATAGTCTTAAATCTAGGGATTGTCAATAGTAATGGTATCGTCAGTATATATACAGTTATCATTGAAAATTGGAAAGTTTATTACTGTTTGGTTTAGTTCCATTTCGTAATATTTTCCTGAAATCCCGTTCGCAAGACACGAGAAAAAGATCTGCAATTAGAGGAGCACAATTAATACCCATGGGAATTCCATTCAGCTGTTTGTAAACAGTGGTGCCAAAACAAACATAAATGTTGTCTAGCAAGAGATTCAATGCCTTACTCATATCTTAACATGCCCAGGAGCAATAATTGTTGTAAGTAATATTTGAGAAAAATCCTTGCTTTTTGTTACAGCAAATGAACTGTACACCAGAAAATTTAATAAGTTGTCCCAATTTGGATTTTATCAATTTATGCGAAAGAGTTGTTTAACGTTTGGAAAAAATCCTAACTGTCAACAGATGAAACAGGTCTTTTTATAGATTGTAATTTATTTCAAACTTCAAATGAACTTTTTACACTCGAAAACTTAATTTTATATATCTGGTCACAATATTTTATTACTAACTCCTTTAATTTTTATACATGCACTTGTTAATCGAGCTTATATGGCCTCAAAAAATAAGATTGCTTAAATTCACAATATTTTTTTTGAAATGCTGTATGGATATAGATTAACAGAAAGATTACTCAAGTATTGATGTACGATTATAGAGTTTTTCAGTGTAGAAAATTTGGACAAATTGCACATTTTGTCGAAAAAGGACAAACTTGACAATTTTTTTTAGGAAAAAACATAGAGCGTATGCAATAAGCACACAAATATTTAAATTGGAGGTCCAATGCATCTATATTAACAACCTGGTAAATAATCTAATTGGTTCTTGAATGTGTTATATATTTTCGATTAGGAAAACAGTTCGAAAATATGCCAAATTCCTTGTATTTCTATGAAACCTTTTAAAACTGTGTTGACATGACGTCAGAACTTGCTTTAAATTATGTATATATTTTTTTTTCTATGGTGGGATCTGAACTTCCAAACGATTGATTGATTGATTAGTTAGTGTTCAACGTCCCGTGAGCAATATGTCAGGACGAGAACAAGTTAAACAATTCAAAAAATATAAGTGAAAGAAGGAGGAAACAAACATGGAAGGGATAACCGGGTCAACAATTTTTTAAATGCCACTGGTAAATGGGAGAAATGGGTAGGGGCAGGAAATTACGCCTTCTATACGCCTTCTATACGAGTTCCTGTGACTCTGCTTTCTTTCGGAAATATAGAAGGGGTCTTTATACTGCATGGAGCGTGTCGTTTCTCCACACAATTCGACTAAAAAGGTTCGCGGTCAGTCTTTCCGTATTATTATCTGACTACCCGCAAAGACAGGGCATCCTCAATATCCACCAACTGGGGACGCGCCCAGCAGCTCTGTAGCCGGAGTCCCTGTAAACCGATTAAGGTGGTAAGGAACTTTCAAACGAGCATAAAAGAAAGAATTCAGGTGCAACTTAAAAAATCACCCAAATTTAGGGCCAAATCATCCTCATGTCGCACCTTGTCCTTTGTTGTAGAACAGTTACTCGAAGCCGAAATAAAACGATGTTTGTAGGAATTTTTGTGAAGCTTAGGAATCGAGTACATAGTATGGAAAGTGTTATCCCTAAGTGGAACTTTAAGTGTTTCTGTGTCTTTGTTATGTTAGTTTTTTTCTCGTCACAATTTATAATATCTAAATTTTTGTAAATTTTGTTGAAAACTAATGAGTATATCCCTCATGCAAAGCTCTGTCCTTAGCTGAGTTTGGCTTTACCTTTAGATCATATTGGTTATTTGTTCTATGTCAGTTTTTATACATCTGAATTAATGGTCTTCCAAACGTTAAGATTTTATCTGCACTGAAGAGACATAAGTTGTCGAAATGCGCATCTGCAGTAATTAAATTCACAGTAACTTCGGTATTAAGTTATTTGTACGTATAAAAGTGCTTGAATTTGCCGATTCGTTTTGTTGGACATCGATTTAATTTTTTTAAATGATGACAACATTGTTTGTTTCCAGCAGACATTGACGTTTTAAACTGACTTTTAGCATTAAAAGTTGTTCCAGGCAAATCCAGTAACGTTTAACTGCCTGATCCTGCACATTTCCTGTTTTGTCCTTGGACTGACATTTCTCCTGGGAAAAACGTTTTCTTTCTTTTATTCAATTGACATTTGTTTGCTTATAGAATGAAAGCTATGCACTTACTTAAACATTTCAATCGGATTTTCTAGGATTTTTGTCAAAGTCGTCAATTTTACTGCTTTAATGGGTTGTAATGCAAGTCTGGATTGCAAATAACTAATCTTAGAATAAGTGACAGTTGTATCTAGAATATAAAAGCTTTACAATAAAACTACACACAAGCAAAATAAATAGTGATTGTGAAAGAATCAGATAAGCGTTTTATTTATCAGTTTCATCTCTATGTGGCTTTCTGATTGTTTTTGTTACCTTCCTACAGTAATAAGTACATCTAAGACTAACAATGTTGGCTAATGAATGTGATGGATTCATGATCGCCTTATGACTTTCTGTAATTTTCAAGGAAGATTCCTTTAAGGAAGATTGTGGTCCCGGTATTTCCCCATTGCATTTGTAGTACCAATCCTTTCCCAAGACTGGATAAATCTTTGGGTAACTTTAAATGTTGTTTTCATTGGTATAATTGTCGATTATGTTATTTTTTAAAAGAATAGTACATAAAAATACAAAAATAGCAAAGTTGCATAATTAACGGTAAAATTTTGTTATACTGTATATTTGTTTCAAAATCTTCGACTCTTTTAATACTACGGCCTTGTCAATATGAAAAAGAAAGGAAATGGGGTTAATGTCAAGGAGACAACATCCCATATCCAGGCTAAAACGACCAAAAACAAAACATCTAGGAGTCACCATATGGTCTTCAACACAGTGAGGAACCTCACACCATATAGTAAGCCCTAAATGGCCCCGAAAAGGTAAAAAAGTAAATAAATCAACGGAAACAAACCATATGGTTACTTGACTATTTACAATACAGTTGTGCTCTTTCGGTGTATGGAATGAGTCTATGGGCAAGTTCCATTAATAAGATAACTTGTGCAGATTACAAATGTATGTAGCCAACTCAATGTTTGTCTCGCCCGACGACTTAGAGAAAGTGTTTCCGGCGGAGGCTGCGTCAAGAATTTCAAACTATTGTTAAAGACTTACGACTTATTTTTATTGTAATTTTTTTTGTGAAAAGGACTGCAGGCCCCTAAGTAACGAATGGACGAATACTTTAAGTTTGTACAGCCTATACCAGTAGTATTTGACATGCAGTTGCGTCTTTGAGAGTACATGCCGGTTCTACGCCCAGATGGTGGCCCTGGCCCCTTAGTCACGTATCAACGATTACTTTAAGTTTTTAGCAAGCAGTTTGTACAGCCTGTATCAGTAGTTCTAGGCACTTGATATTTGACATGCAGTTGCGTCTTGAGGAGAAAATACCGATTCCACGCCCAGATGGTTGCGCCGGCCCCTTAGTCGCGCATGAAAGATCACTTCAAGTTTTTAGCAAGTAGTTTGTACAGCCTATATCAGTAGTTCTAGGCACTTGATATTTGACATGAAGTTGCGTCTTGAGGAGAAAATACCGATTCCACGCCCAGATGGTTGCGCCGGGCCCCTTAGTCACGCATGAAGGATCACTTCAAGTTTTCAGCAAGCAGTTTGTACAGCCTTTACTAGTAGTCGTAGACACTTGATATTTGACATGTATTTGCGTCTTTAGGAGTGCATACCGATTCCACGCCCAGATGGTAGTCATGCATCAACGATCACTTTAGTTTTTAGCAAGCAAAACAAGTAGTCCTGGCCACTTGATAATTAACATGCAGTTGCATCTTGAGGCATACATACCAATTTCATGCCCAGATTGAGGCCCTGGCCCTTCAGTCATGCAAGCGTGATCGCATCATTTTTAAGGAAATTGTTAACAGAAGAATAATTATATTTTATTTTAATGGCTGCTGCAAGTAAATCAATGTGCAAATTTAAGCGATGCAAGGGGCGGGCGAGACATATCCTGTGTCCCCAGTTTATGTTAGCATAGGCATTCGTTTTGCTACTATAACACACTCAATTTCGTTAGCATAAGCATTCGTTTAGCTATTATAAAATTGCCAGATTTGTAAAAACTAAAGTCTGAAAACCCATGGTTTAAAAATATTTGAATGACTTTCAGGATAAGAAGTTACTTAAAGCCAGCATGGAAAAGCCGTTATGTTTGCTCTTGCACATTTCCTTTTTTCTGTTTGGACTGACACTTATCTTGAATTTTGTTTTCTTTTTTTTATGTGATGACATTTGTTTGCTTACAGAATAAAAAGCTGTGTACTTACTTAAAACATTAGAGGCGAATTTTCTAGGATTTCCGAGAGAGAAAGATTTTTATGTTGTTCATGTCACTGCCTTAATGGTTTGTGATGCAAGTCTAGATTGCAGACTTATCTCCGTCAAAGTGACAGTTTTATCTTGAATATACAATCGATTTGTGCAACAGCAAAATAAACACTGATTTTGAAAAAAAAAACTGATAAACATTTTTTTTTTATCAGTCTTGTCTTAAGATATATTAGTACATTGTATATTAAGTGAGACTTAAGAATAATCTACTATATGATTGTGATAGACGTATAACAGAAACTCTTGATCATAATGCATTCTGTTTGACAAAATATATGTCTTTCAAGGCTGTCATCCGTTACCGGAACACTAACGGTCAGCCCATGCAGTTAGTTTTGAAGCCTTTTTTCTGCAAGAAGTCATGGTGAATTCAAGATGAAGAACAATAAAAGCGTTATTCTATTGCTTTTTTAATCATTGTTTTCTGTAGACACTGTCTTTTGTGCATTTACTCCATATCCATTCATTGTTAATTTGCAACTAAAAAAAACAAACAAACAAAACTTTATGATTGTAAGTTGCTAATTAAAATTAAATATCAATAAATTTAAAAGGGCAGGAAAATTGTCACAACTCTAATAAATAAAGTATGTATTCCAATTTAAGGTAATTACACACTGTTTCAAAGCGGACTGGACCCATGTATTTGAAAATGAAAAGGCGAATACGTGGTACACTTCATTTTTTTTTGTCGGAACAGTCATTTGCTTGCATTTTCTTCTTGATGTAGTAATTGATAGGCAGATAAACGTCCACATTACCGCTAATAAGTTCCCTTTTCCAGTAAATAACGATTAGAAAAAAATGCCCATGAATATCGATAGCTGGGGTTATCATTTTACACGATCTGCATGTATTTACAAAGATATAAGAATTTTCATGGATAAAAAGTTAATTTCAGTTTAGCGAAATATTCAGTTTGAAGTTTTTGCCCTTGCTTTCTGCATTATAAAATATACAAAAATGGTTAAAAATGCTCATACTTCGATTTTTATTCCGACAAAATCAAACACGATGACGCATACTTTTTATTGCAGATTTCAGTGGTAGGATAGGGTCTTCAACTGTGCCGGTTTATTACAAAATCTAATGGATAGTAATATAAGTATTTATCTACCTGGAGAAAGAAGTCATTTAATCGTGTGGTATCTAACCGCAAGTAATGATAGTTCCTTTGTCAACTTAATTTAGTTTGAAACGCAAAATGTCCATTTCACGGGTATTTAAATCATTTAAGACAAAAAATTTATTTGCCATCATGTTTTCACATATTTGAACTTATTAACTACAAGTTGACTGTACTGGTTTTCATACAATATACTCTTATAAGCTATGAAATTTAATATATCTTTATAAAATAAGACTCAGTGAGTGTTGATATATGTTTTCAATTTGAAATGGAAGTTTTATTGAAAAAATAAAAGACAATAGGAAACACCCACGTAAATTTTCAACACATTTCACAAAACATCAGAGAACTACACAGTAAACACGCAAATGAAATCGACCAGAACTCGAGACATCCGAAATAGCTCCCAGCTTTACTTGAAACATATTTCCATTGTCTCCCCGCACTTCTTAAAGCCATTTAAAGGGTTAACCCGATTTTTGTATACCCAGACTTCATGTTTGCTGTTTCCCTATAGCACATGAATAATATAAAGTGGCCTAGTGGGCGGGGTACGAGTACCCCGCCTCACCTCTACCTGAATTTTCTTATACATCTGGAAAAAAAGAATAATGGGGAAAAATACATAGTGGACATCTGCAATATGTTTATAAGTTCCTGCAGAAGTTTCAATTAGTTGTGTAGGAGGAGAAGTGGAAACTAGCTTTTGGTATCGCGCTAAAATGACTTAGCTTTTGGTCCAAAACATGTCAAAAATAAGGAAAAAGGAGATTTGTTGGAAGGCATAGTACACATCTACCATATGTAATTAAGCTCTTGCAAACGTTTCATGAAATTCTGATAAATTGTCATAGAGTAGTAGTAGAAACAAGGTGATCACAGTATGGTTTACATTGAGGTACAATGACAAAGTCCAAAAGATGTCAAACATCCGGGAAAATAAAAAATATTGGAAAACAAAATACACAGTGCACATCTACAGTACGTAATTAAGCTCCTGGATAAGTTTTATGAAATTCCAATCAGTGGTTGAGTAGCAGTAGTGGATACCAGGTGTTCACCATATGATTTGCTTTGAGCTGAAAGAGCTAAAATGGCAAAGTCTAAAACATGTACAAAATCTGAAAATTAATAGAAAAGAAAAGCGTAGTGTACATGTAAAATATGTAAGTCCGTCCTAAATTACTTCTATGTTAACTTTAACGTCACCCTTCATCGTATGTTTTTGAAAAGTCTTGAAAATAAAAAAACAAAAATTTCGTAATGCCCAAGGTGGTGATCCATCATTAATTGAATTAGGAATAAAACTGATGAAAGACTTCCAAAAGAAAGTGGAATGAAATACTTTATGTCAGTCAAGAATTTAAAATAGAAATGTGAAATCTGTACTAGAGTATATTTAGGCATTAAAATTTGTAACTTCGATTTTTGTAAATGCCACTCCTTTATTTTTCGGTATTCTACTGCCGTTGTTTCATATACTTGTTAGAAATTTTTGTTTGTTTTATCTCTCCCTCCCCACTCAGATAGCTTTCGAGGTCTAAGGTTGACGTTAAACATAGAATTAATTTAGGACGGCCTAATTAAGTTCATGCGTAAGTTTCACGAAATTCCAATAAGTGGTTTGAGCGAAGTAGTGGATACCATGTTATCACCATTGGTTTGTTTTGAGCTAAAATGTCCAAGACATGTAAAAAATTCTGACAAAAAAGAAGTATGGGAAAACAAAATGTGCAACGCACAGTAAGCTCCTGCATAAGTTTAATGAAATTTAAATCAGTGGATTAGGAGGAGTAGTAGACAGCTTTCAGGTACAATGTAGAGCGAGACAGACGGACGGATACCATGAATAGTACATAAAATTTCCACTAAGTGGGGATATAAAATATGAATTGTATCCAATACATGGAAATTTCTAACTACAAGACCTGTATAATCCTGCAAAAGTCAAACTTCCCGACTGATTTCGGGAGGATTTGTATGTATCTCGGTAGAAATTGGTAGTATCAAGAGGCTAGTATACATTGTACGCGTAAAATATTAAAGTCATTGGGATTCAAAGCTATACATTGTAATGAAGTTTATTAGCCTACCTGTAGAATAGGTAGATTCGTGTACTTATAAAAATCTGAATGTAGGAAATGAAGGTCTGTGTTCTGTTTCGTTGAAGCATGAGTCCAGTATATGTCTTATTGTAAGAATTTTGATATTACATGTTGTTAGAATAACAAAATATGTTACGAATGTACTGGAAAAAGTTCTCATGCATATTACTCATAAACGATAGTAATTTTTATTTTGGTACAGCAAAAAATTAAATCACTGTACATTTTCATTTTATTTTGGAACTTGTTGTTAATTGGAGTTGAAACTGCTTATGTCTTTTTTGCAAATTATGACTTAAAGTGATGAATTCTTCTGAACGATATATTGAAAAAAATAGCTCACATTGCTTAAAGATTTTGTTGGTCACTTTGATCTTCGATTCGATAGATCGTTGCAATGTTTATTTTTCACATATGACATAAGACATGTTCGAGTAGTTTGAGGGTAACAGGTTGATCCTCTATGTAAAACGCTTCTGTCAAAACTTCTATTTGATCCATAATTTGGTAAGATAGATGATCACGTGGAAATATTTACCGGTACTTTCCTCTACAAATATCTGTAAGTCTTTTATTCGCTTGACGGAAACTCGCAATTAATTTTTTTAAGACCTGGTCAGGAAATTCAATGTTCAGTAAGTGTTGTCTTTTCTCGGCAATAATCGAATAAATTACGATGTGTGGTCAAATGCTTAATATCCAATAAATGGAAATAAATGTGATGATACTTTTCGTCCCGCAAACAAATTACTCAGTAAATATCAATAAACTGATACTAAGTGATATATTGAAAATGATCTGCCCCACAACGTCTTCCATACGAATTGCTATCGATGAAAACCAAGAAGGGACGGTAATATTAAAATTTATATGATATAATTAATAGATGTGTAAAATTTGTTATATGAACTTGTCGATGAATAACACAGAATAGTATGTTTTACCATATTTTAAAGTTTTATATTTATTTACAACTCCTGGTTTATTGACAGATTAAGAACCAAACTCAGCTGTTGTAGTGTTAGGTGGCGGACTAGATCATTATTACCTTTTAACGACAACTGATAATACACTCTTTTTGTCCTGCGGGAGTGGAGTCACATTGGTAATGCTTCTTTTTCGATGCGTTCTTCCCAGCACCTTAATCGGTTTTCAAGGGCACAGGCTACAGAGCTGCCGGGCATGTTATCAGCTGATGGATGGGGGGGGTGCCTTGTCTTTGCGTGGTAGTTAGGTCATATTACGGAAAGCCTGACCGCGAACCATTGACCAATGTAGCCGAACTGACTGTGTGGGGAAACGCCATGCTCTATGCAGTATAAAGACGCCTTCTATACTTTTTCTAAGCAGAGCAGAGTCCATGGGTCTCGTCAAAACTCGTCTCGATTGTCCTTTCCACCTCTATTTCTTTCTCATACTTATGTTTTTTTTTAATTGATTAACTTGTTCTTGTCCTGATACATGAGCGAAATTTCGCAAATTTTAGTCAAATTTAATATTGGATGATATATACGAAGTTGATTCATTGATTGATTAGTTAGAGTTTAACGTACAGTTAGCAATATTTCAGCTATATCAGGACAAGAACAATTTCATCAGTTCAAAAACCGAGTAAACGAGTTTTGATTACCACTGGAAAAGGAGGGAAATGGGTAGTGGCAGGAAATTTAACTTTCTATATATACGACTCGTAGTGAGTCTGCCCCCTAAAAATATAGAAGGAGTCATTATACTGCATGGAGTTCATACAGTTTGGCTACAGTAATTTGCGGTCATGCTTCCAGTAAAATGACCTGATTTCCCCACATAGCCATGGTATTCCATTATCCACAACCTAGGAATGCACCTAGCAGCTCTGTGGCCTATTTCCCTTAAAACGAAGAACTTGAAAAAAATGCATGCAAAAAAATAGTTTGTTATCTAAGAGGCCATACCGTTTAACTGTGTAATGCAAATAAAATTTTCTGCCCTGGTTAAATCGTTAAATCCTCCATTACGAAATCGGGGATAATAACAAAATGACCAAACAGGATAGTCAAGAGTCGGTATTTTAAAGGACAAGAACACAAAGTTTGTTCAAAATCACCGGAAAATTTTAAACCGTAATGGTCCTGACTTTGTACAGGCATTTTCAAAAGAAATAGTGGGTGAAACCGGTATTATTGAGTGTCAAACCTCCCCTTCCTCTGAGGTAGTGTCAGGTAGCAACTAAACAGCACTTTACTATTGAACTATTGTAGACGATGAAAAGAAAATATCATCCCAGTACTAATTGAAAAAAGTCTTTAATCACAGTTCGGACCGAAATTTCATTTTTCAGTAAGAACTGCTTTCTGTTAAAGAACTTTTTAATTTCCGTATGAAACGGAATTTTTTTAAGCCCTGATTGATAAGGTGGTCACGTAGATAACTATGCCTAATGAGAAAGTCCAAATCATTTTAGCGTACCTGGCCTAAAAGGTCTTGTGAGTTTTTGCCATCACTATGCGTCTTTCGTCCGTCCGTCTGTCTGTCAACAATTTCAAAAATCTTCTCCTCTGAAACCACAATTTCTACATATGTTCAAACAGGTTCGCATCTCATCAAAGATGGATGCCACCGAGGAACAAAGTTTAACATAGGACCGTATGGAAAATGTTGTAAATTGAAAACCTTTCATACATCAAGTTGATATTAACTAGGCATGGTAACATGATGGTCATCAAATAAATCTTATTCAATCAAAAGACACCAGTTGAGCGATACAGGCTCAAATGTGAGCATCTGGTTTCTTGCTCTCATGCAATGGGACCCATTAAGCAAAAATGTGTTGTAAATAAAAAATATCATCATTTTTTTTCTACAAGTGAGATTGAAAGATCTAGCATCTTTAATTTTATGAGCCTTTACGAGTTCCTGCAGAAAGAAGTATAAGAACAAGTCTGTGAGTACAGGAACACATTTCGTGCCCAAAAGTATGCAAACTTGTTTAATCAAAGTACTGAAGTACTGTTCAGTCGGATTTACGCTTTAATTTCGAAAAAAGATAATCTTAAAATTATTTACGGGCAAAAAAGACTAAATAGAAAATGTTGAAGGTATAGAAGATGAAGAAAAATAAAAGCGTTGTTGCATTTGGTTAATTTTACCATGTATCTCTAGGAATTTTGTCTCCTGTACATTCAGTCGTTGACAATATCCATTATTTTTTCTTGAAGTGTGGAGTTCTTATAAAGATCTCCATTGATTGAGTTGAATGCTCTCTTGTTTTCTTCAGTTAAAATTTTCAAAATTTTTCATTTTGGCTTTCATATTTTCTTTAAAAATTCAAACTTTTTTCACCATCCGTAGTTATAATGCACTCATCTCCCCATTTTATTTGACAAGTCATTTTACAACCAACTCATGACTATCCTGTGGTCGTGGTCGTGTGTATTTCGAATTGTCTTTTTGGCCCCTCTTTCGGGCAA
>MJUU01008162.1:53222-76773 GCA_002080025.1 Modiolus philippinarum
CGACAATAAGCAATGAATTCCTTTCAAACCAATGCTAAGTTGGTGTTTGTAGACCTTGCTCTTTCAAATAGCATACTTTTTAACATTGAAAACCGTGAAAATTCATACCTGCAAGTATGTTGATTTTTCATAAACCGCGTAAATAAGCATCCGCGAAAATTAATACGCTTACAGCATATCATGAGACGACAATATGTGCTGATATGTACACAGCACATATTGTCGCCCAAAAATGTAGTTAAGGTGCATGGACAATTACGGCACATATTGTCGCCGGCGACAATATGTGCCGTAAATGCAATGCCCATATTGTCGCCGGCGACAATATGTGCCGTTAATGCAATGCCCATATTGTCGCCGGCGACAATATGTGCCGTTAATGCAATGCACATATTGTCGCCGGCGACAATATGTGCCGTTAATGCAATGCCCATATTGTCGCCGGCGACAATATGTGCCGTTAATGCAATGCCCATATTGTCGCCGACGACAATATGTGCCGATTGTGTCTGCACATATTGTCGCCGGCGACAATATGTGCAGGGACGACAATATGTGCCGTAACAGGGTCCGTTTTGAACATACTATGAAGTATCAGCAAAGCTCATTGATGAAGAACAACAATAACAGCGTTCCATTACTTGGTTTTACCATGTATTTGTAGAGACTTTGTCTCAAGTGCATTTAAATACTCCATAACCTCTAAATATTAAACATGTACCATTCTATATAAAAACGTGTCTGCAATATATTTTTTTTCCCAAAATCCCTCTAGCCTAGAGTGTATAAAATCACATTTATATAAAAAGATCAAACGGATTTGAAAATATTTTTGTCTTTCCGAACGGCGTTTAACCCTATCTAGAATCAACATAATTGCAAAACAGCATTTTCCAATCAAAAATATAAGATAACTGCAAAAATGTTATAATACATGATTTCCAATCAATGATAATGACATCTAAAAGGAGTCAAATGTTTAATTAGGCATCTATACTATAAGTGGTTTTACACATTGTAACAATCTGTCGACATTGTTTTCTACATTTTGTAGATAAATAAAATGGGTTTAACATTTGTACAACGAACGGAAATAAGCGTGCAATATCATTTGATAAGGGCTTTTAAATTTGTGTTGTTAACAGAGTGTTTAATGTATGATGAAAATGTGTTTTAGAATAGCTTTGACTAAAGTTACTTGTTAAATCAAACTCAACATGCTTTGAACGTCTTTGATAGTTACTTTTTTGATACACCAAACTGTGCTTCAGACTTCCAGATCTTGTTTTTAAAGGATTTGCAAACACATTTTTAACATTCTACGACTAAAAAAGATCTAATGTATTTGTCAAGAGTCGATGTTAACCATTGTTAAATAAAATTACTGCAACAATCAATAATGACACTTAAAAATAGGATAAATTTTTGTTTCCTTTCAGAAAGGGGGTTTTTCTTCCATACAAAAATTTAACCAACGACTGCAACGTTGACTGTACGTAACCCGAATAATACAGTTGTTATATTCCACTAACTACGATCGCTACATTAACCGTCGAATGAGAGAATCGGATACGGAGATGGCTTGAACTATTCCAGTTTGAATGTACGTTGTGAAGAGAATCCATGATTTAATACAGTACAGTGAAATTGTAGTTAACACTGGTTAATTTTAAGTGTTGAGTCCAGCGTGAAGTTTGGCAATTACAGCAGAGCATGGAGTCCTCCGCGGAACTTGTATGACATTGACTGGTTGTACATTCTATTCCGCGATGGTACTTGGAGAATAATTTCCTGTTGACGTATATAGTGATCCGTAGTTGTAAAACCTCTGTCCCCCCACGAATTCTACTTTCGCCAGGTTGGAATCAGGATGATGCATTTAAGCAAAGATTTTGTTTTAAGAGAAAGACTCCGGACTCATTTCACATTGATATCTAATAAAAAAACAACACAAAAGAGTTGTTACATTGCTTGGTTTTATCATGTACTAGTAGAGACTTGTCTCGTGTGTGTTTACTCCATATCCTTTCATTTTTTAATCATTAACCTGAAAATGAAATGGTCGATTGCAATTAAACAAAATGACTTAAAAACTAGCTATGAGCATTTGGCAGTATAAATAACAAAATACCGAAGTTACTGTCAATTACTTTCTGCATATGCGCATTTCGACAACATTTGTCTCATCAGTGCAGATCAAACCAAAATATTTAGCAATCCATTAACCGAAAAACGTGTAAAAGCTGATAGAGAACAAATAACCAAAAGGGTCTAAATAGAAAAGCCAAAAATCAGCTAAGGACATAGCTATGGGTGAGGAAGTTGACTGTCTTAAGGTGACATTTTTTTTGTAAAAATGTGTTGGTTTTTTTATTTATTATAGTTAGATAAATTTGATATCATCTGAATTACCCGAAAGATATAGTAAAATAAATGAAGTTGTGTGCAATAGACAGGAATGTCAGAAAATCCGAATTTAATTACAAAAAGCATCTTGTAACTGCGGTGTTTAATAATTGATCACTGTTGGGTCTTAATAAATACAGGCGTTAACAAACGAAGTTCCAGTTCGCGCGATCGGTTGTGGAAATTAAATCTGATTGAGGATTGCTGTTTGATAAGACTTGACAAGACTTGTCTTAATTTTCATTCAGAAATGAAACGTTCAATAGATATGAAAAGTGGTATCGATGCAGTTTTAAGATTAGAAAAATCTTACTATTAAAAAGTGAGCATATAGATATCAACTGTATCAGTAAAGATACTTATGTCGTGTCCAGCAGAGGCATGCACTGTATTGTAGCATAAAAGAAGATATACACTAAATATAATTAAAAATGCCATGTGCAGTTATGTGTTGTTTAATTGTTTACCATTATACACACAAGTATTGTGTCGACAATTGCGTAAACAATTTATATGTGCCAAGCACTTTGTTTCTGCGACATTTAATACATTTTGGAAGAATGCAATGTCGAGATTTTATATGAAAAATGTTCAGTGATTAAGGAATATTTTCATCGTGAAAAGCTTTGTCATTAGCTATTTTTTTTCAAGTCTCTATTGGTTTTCTGCCCTCTCCAAAATTCATGCGAGCTATTGCCATTATTTTGCGTCCGTCCATCCGTAGTATAACTTCTACCGAACTAAAACACTTGGCTTGAATCATTACCTAGTTATCTAGTCTCAAAATTATGTCCATTTTTTTTCAAATACACATTTAAAACCATAATAGCTATCAGAAATTCTTAGTCGTGTTCATTGCAAAGCAGATCTTTTGATATATTGCACTTAAACTTTCCACACAAATATACAATGTTTTATCTACGTTTTGTCCTGTGACAAAATACAAAGCTAACACAAGATACGCATATCAAATGTCAATAAGAGTTTTTAGATAGTTTCTCAGTGGACTAGGCGCGAACTGCTGTATATGTTAACGTAGTTTTTTTTTCAATAATTGGCAGACATGCGAGAGATTAATCCATCTTAGCTTTTCTTAGATGTAATTTTATTATTGCCATGTATTATGTATTTGCAGGTTCCATGTCTGACCCTGTCAATACAGATCCTAAATAATTAATAGAATATATCACAATTAGTAATAAGGTAATATATCAAGTAAATTAGCTTGCAAAAGTTTTATTAATCTTAAAGAGAAAGCTCAGTGGAGGTAATTAAGCAAGCCGATTTTCAGTTCGACATAATTCAAACAATAAATATCAAAATATTATAATAGTCAAATTATTGAACTTTTATTGTACATTTATCATTACCAATTCGTAAAGACACATTTTAGTATAAAAATAGCAGAAACTATTCACAAACACGTGGTAGATTTTGTATCATCACATGTCCAAATAAAGAAGACCATGTACTTTCATATACAGAAATTTATTTTCTGAGGAGGCTGCAAATGCATTGATTATCTATTACATTTCACGGGCTAACCCCCACCCCTTCAAACCACGCTTCCAAAACCTACAAATTGTTCAAGCCGGTAAATCCCTTCCTCAAATTAACAAATTCTTCAAAATAAAACATGTAGGTATCAGTATAACTCTCAAGCTATGGTCATACTGGTGTGCCTACCTCGATTAATTTTAAAATGTTTTCGCCCAAGTTTTTTGCCAGTGCTTCATAATATTACTAACTAAGTATTTCAAATATTTAAAAAGAGGCCAATAATGAGAACATATGACAATCATTTTGAAGACTTAAGTGTGCACATCTACTAATAGTGCTGAACATTCCACTAAAGTTTTATGGCATGTGATTAAAATATTCTGAGAAAAGTGTCGGACAAACTTGCAGTGGAAAAAAAAGAAAGAATAATATTAAGAAGAAACATACCACCCTCTAGAGAGGGGGTTATAATGAGCAGTATGCCTGTTACTGCAGTGTGCACCTTAATATTAGCAGTTTGACTTTAACCGTAGGGAAACAGTAGTTAGATTTCATGAAACAGTTATTCTTTAATATTATGTGTATCTGCCCTCTATCAGCTTTTAAATACACATTTCATCTATTTGTTTTTGTCCTCAACATGCTTTGTTTTGATCTCGAATGACGAAACTGAAGTTGTTGAAATAGCCGTCTATAAAAGTTAAATTTCTATATCACTGCAAACTAACAGTTTCATTTTCAGACTATGTTGACCACGCTTCTGTTTGAGCTTGAAATGCAACTGTTTGTAATTTTCCGTATTGTTGAAGTTGTGTAAAATGAAATGCAATAAGATTATTCCTGTATTATGTTATCCAAATTAAACTTTAAGCTGAATAACATGACACATAATTTGGTTATCATATAAAGTAAAATCATTGCTGCATAATCTGCACCATCAGTAAATTAAGAAAAACACACAAAGAATTAATCTGCACAGTTTATCTTAGGGTGGCGTGGATTACCTACAGTGAAACAAAATCCACGGTCTCTTAAACTATCATATTATATATCACACAGAAATGTTTTGCTGAAACAATATAAAGTCCGACACTTATATTAATGAAAAACGTGATGTAATATCACTTTAGTACGCATTATTGAGAATGATAGTACATGTACAATCACATTTATGTGTAATTCCGAAAAATAATTCTGCAACAAGGTAAAGTTACCACAGTCTTATTTAGTTAATTTTTATGTTACATGTATTTAAACCACAAATGACAAGTTGATTTTTTTCTGCTGCATTTTATATTCAAATGCTTATATTTTTGTTGCGTTTAATAGTTAAAATACAGTTTATACATAAGATACGTATATCAAATGGCACTGACGAGTTTTTTAGAGATAGTTTCTTATGGAATTAAATATTTATCTGGTTGTATGCACGGAAAAGACAAGACATGAACTGCTGTATATTCAAACGTAGTAAAAGCAACGATTATTTTATTTTTTCCTTAATTTGGCAGACATCCGGGACATTTATCCATCTTAGCTATACTTGAATGTAACTATTTCCGTGTATTATGTATTTGCAGGTTCCATGCAGTTATAAATTATGTTGACCCTGTCAATACAGATCATGAATAATTAATAAAATATATCACAGTTAGTAATAAGGTAATATATAAAATAAATTAAGTCACAAAAATTTTATTATTATTGTAGAGAACGCTCCATTGTGATAATAAAGCAATAATTGATTTTTGCAGCTCGACAGAACTCAAACTATAAATTTAAAAATATTCAAGTTCCAACAATTGCAAAAACAAAACTTGTGTTTAGTCATTACCGATTAGTTAAGACACAATTTGGTATAGAGATAGGGTAACTATTAATTAACATGTGCCAATTATTTTCTATCAACAAGTGTCCAAATATGGAACGCTACATTTGTATGTATTTTCATCTACAGAAGTTATTTGCTAAGGAGGCTGCAAATACAATGATATTTCGATAAAGTTCACGAGCTACAACAACATCCCTTGGAATCCTCACTCCTAAACCCTACCAATATTGTTCAAGCCAGTTTAAACCCCTCTTCAAAATAAAACATGTAGAAATCAGCTTAACTTTCAGCTATGGTCGAACTGCCACTAATTGTGCCTACCTGGATTAATTTAAAAATGTTTTCGCTTACGCTTTTTTTTACAGCTGCTTCTAAATGTTTCTAAGTATTTCCAATTTTTAAAAAGAGGCCTGTAACGAGAGTATATAACAGTCATTTTGAAGATTTTAGGTGTGCACATCTACTCATAGTACTGAACATTCCATTAAAGTTTCATGGCATGTGGTTAAAAGTTTCTGAGAAAAGTGTTGGACAAACTTCTGGTGAACAGAGATAGAAGACGGAGCAAGTTCAATATATTTTTCGAAAGAAATTAGATTACGCTGAATATACACTAACATAAGATATTTTTGTAACTCAAGTAAGTGAGAACCGAACCGTCAATCCAAAACGAATACTAGTAATCAAAGGACAATGGCAACACCAGAAACAACAAAGAAAAAAAGACACAACATGAGTACGGCACAGAAAAAAGAATAAACACACACATACACAAAGATGAACAACACGGACCCAATAAAAAACCATGGGTAAGATCAGCTGCACCGGTAGAGTAAGCATCTCCTGCTTCTTATAAGACACCCGCCGTGTTCAACATGTCAAATTCGGTAGTAAAGTCAAATCAGGTAGAGGAAGCAACAATAATTTTAAAGGGAAAGATCTGTTGTCGTCTGGGAAACAGATTCACTATTTCGATACACAAGATGGTGTTAGTTAAATAAGTATAATTGAGTATACTTGTTACGGCAGTTTGTACCTAATCATCAGCAGTTTGACTTCAACCATAGGGAAACAGTAGTTAGATTTCATGAAACAGATTTAAAGTCACTTAGAGTTATTAATTCAAGGTAATTTGGGTGACTAAATGCAAAACGATATATTTTTTCTTATTTTTCTGTGAATGAACGTTTATTACATGCACTGTAAAATTTTAGTAAAAAAACAATAGGTCAGCGAACTCGTTTTCTGGGAGAAGCTTCAGAAAATAGCGAGATTTTGAGCTTTTTAATATAGTCTACACAGGGAAAAAATACTCTTTTTTATATTTTTTTCAGATGAATAAAACGATAGATTGCGTTAAAGAAATAACTTTGGAAATATGAAATAAAAACTAGGGGTCACCGTTTATATTTGTGAAATAATCAAGAAACTGTGATTTTCTCCTTATTATTTCTTTAGAATTATCTCCCCTTAATAAAATAAGAGTTTTGGACAAACGTTACATATTTTCCACAATCGCACCATAATTTTTGCTTATTTGATTTTATTTATTAGCAATGAACTATTCGAAATCATTTTTACAACATTTTAATGGTAAATTCCGATTTTCATCATATTCGCTAGATGGATGCGCAGTAGTTTCAGACACCCAAACCACCATAATAACTTCTATATCTGCCCTCTAACAGCGTTTAAAAATTTCATTTATTTGTTTTAGTCCTCCAAATGCTATATACTTTGATCTTGGATGGCGAAACTTAAGTTGTTGAAATAGTGGTGTACAAAAATACATTTACAAGTCAGTAACTTCTATATTTTGGAATGTTTACGAATTCAAAACTGCAAACTAATTGTTTCATTTTCAGATTATGGTGATCGAGCTTCTGTTTGTGCTTGAATTGCAACTGTTTATAAATTTAACGTATTATTGAAGTTATGTAAAATGATATGCAATAAGATTATTCCTGTTATATTATCCAAATTAAACTCCAAAGCTGAATTACATGACACATAATTGCAAGCTTTCAATATTATTTTGGTTATCATATAAAGTGAAATCATTGCTGCGTAATCTGTACCATCAGTACATTTAGGAAAATGACAAAGAATTAATCTGCACAGTTTAACTTTTTACAACAGCATGGGGAGACGCGAATTAGCTACACTCAGTCTGAAACAAAATTCATGTTGTATCACATCGTAATTCTATCATATTGTATTTCGTGCAGAAAGGTTTTCCTTAAACAATATTAGGCCCCGATACAGTCCATCATGCTTTTTATCATGAAAAAACATATTGTAATATCACTTAAGTATGCATTATGGAGAATTATGGTACAATCACATTTATGTGTAATTCTGAAAAATATACTGAAACAGAGTAAAATTTTTATGGTATTATTTAATTTTAATTTTAATTCAAATGACGCGTGGATTTTTTTTCATTTTATATTTGTTTCGTTTGATAGTTACCATGGTAAATGTACCAACTAACAAACAGGCATGTTTTTAAAGTGGGTGGTGCACTATTTCGTTTTCTCACAGGTTAGTTCTTTAACTTATACATATTTTCTATTGTGAGATTGTTAGATTATATAGCTTTTATTGATCTTAGAATAATTAATGGAAATGCACCGATAATTTTGTTGTTCCTCGGTTCAAAACTTTTGTTTCGTGTTTGATATCGAAAAACTCTAGAAATCGGTTAGAGTCCAGAAGAAAAAATCACTATTAGCAAACAAAATGAAAACCATCAGAAATTCTTAAGGATAGAATCATTTCGACTTCGCTTAAAAATATATAAAAATGGATGAAACCGCTACCATGTAAGTATTGTCTTCTTTGTCTTGCCCTTTGATTTTATTTTATGGGTTAAAGAAACACGTGCGAGGTCGATAAAGCAAAATACCAATATAAGCAACGTAACCGCGAAAACATGTATTCGAACGTACATGTATTTGTTATCGACAGAATCCATTCCAGTCGAGGAAAACCCGAATCGTCTAGGCATAATGACAACGCACCATAAATTCTTCCCAACAAATCGTACTTCATTGTGAAATACAATGTACATGCTTCGAATTATTCCTTCAGATTATTGATTTATCTTTGCTGGAGGTTTTAAAATAAGATATTTCACTGTTTTGCCCCTTGTCTATTTCATCGCATCCTTGCATATGACATGGCATTGATGGATTTTTTTTTCATGTAAATGCAGAGATTTTCATTTAATTGCATTTCTGTTCATTTTGTTCATTTAAACGTAATATGTTCTATCTAAGTTGATACAGTTTTCATTTGAATGGAATATTTTTTTTCAGGCTGTAGATTTGTTATAAAATTTATTTCAGTTGGTATATGTATGTTACAGTCAATTTGTAAAATCTGTGATTTTGTTAAATCCCTGAGATAATTTAGTGATTTTACCATTTCTCTGAATTTTCAGTGTTTTTACAAAATCCCTAATTATACAAATTCATTGCAATATATATACAGTTTTTTTCTTAAACAAATGTAATATTTTGTATTCAATTCAAATAAAAATACACTGAAATTAGATTATAAAGAATATTGCACTAAATGAAAACAAAAACTATGAAACTAAATCGAAGATGGTAGAACAGATGACTTTGCCACCTCCATCTAAATTTACATTAACATCAGCATTTTGTTATTCAGTATCTATCTGCATATTGAAATTGATAGCATATTGTTGTCTATGAAATAAATAAGTACCGAACTTAATATAAATCAAGTTTCTGCATAGGACCATTTCGACAACTTATGTCTCTTCATTGCAGATTAAATCTCGTAACATTTGAAAGACCATGAACTCAAAGATATTTAAAAAATGAAACTTAATGGAAAGCCAAACTCAACGAAGGAGAGAGCTTCATATGAGGGAGATGCTCCCTACTTTACATAAAAAAATAGATATTGCATTATATATTAGATTAGATACGGCTTTAGGTCAGCACGAAAGTACTGTCTACTGGACTGGTGAATACCCTCGGGGGCAAACACTCAATAGGAAGAGGCATTGACCTAATGGTAACACATAACTAAATGAGGAACTTGCTATAAATTTGGTTTGTGCAGATGGCCATTTTTACAACCTTTGCTTCTCCAGTGCAGATAAAATCTAAACATTTATAGGACCATAAACTAACAGGTGTTTATCTGATTGAGAACTAATCACTAACATGATCTAAATGGAAAGCAAAAATCAGCTCAGGGCAGAGCCTGATATAAATAACCTAATACCGAAGTTACTGTGAATTTTGTTCCTGCATATGCGCATCCCGACAATCCATGTCTCTTCAGTGCAGATAAAATTACATATATACAAAAAGATAATAATTTAAATATAAATTTATTAATTGTGTTTGCAAAATTTGATAATGGTACGGTTTTGATGCTATTTTAGAACCGGCTCAACCGGAGTATACATGAATAAGCGCATCGGGATATTTTGCTTGCTTGTTTTACCAAATTTCTTGTCTTACTTAGTCAGCTTTAGCAAAAGAAGAAAAAAAAAAAATTCACAATGGGATAAAGACTACATGTTAACTACAATATATTTACAGGTAGCTTCTTACTTTTTTAAATACACGTAAAACCACTATGTTTGCGGGATAATTTATAAAACTAAAATGTTTGTATACCTAAAACAGAAAAAACAAAATATGCATAAATTACAACAAAAATGGATAATTGAATTAATGTTAATTATATTTATTTCTCAATGTAGAAATGTGCGCAAACATTTAATATTGTGAAATTACTTTATTCTATGGTCTTTTTATGTTCAACAAGATCATTTATATTGCCAGTGTGTGAAAATGCAAATGTTTATTTCGCACAAATCAATGGATATTTACTTGAAAATTTGTTACACATAACTAGGCCATCAAAAGAAAACAAGAGGCTGACAAGAGCCTGTATTGCTCACCTAGGTCCTATTCAGCACTATATTTCCCAATTGATGGTCCATCTTTGGTCGTATGTACATAAAAAATCAGAAACTGTATATAAAATTTGATTTAAATTGTTCCAGCAGTGTCAGAGAAGATGTTTGAATGCAGTTTCCAATCTATGTTCCCTGCTGGCAGCTATTTAACGCAAAACCTTGAAGATAGTCAACCAAGGACTATCATATCAAAATTCTGAAATTGTTCAAGCAGTTTCAGGGAGAAGATCTTTTTATGCATTTCCAATTTGGTCCAATGTTAAACTAAGTTTTGCTACAGGTAGCCATGTCGGAAGACGGATCAGCACCAAAGTAACAAACTTGGTCAAAATCTCTCAATTTTCTTTTATGCAATGTTAAAAATGAATCAATTCAGTGGTTTGCTATTATACATTTTTTTTGTATCTTTGCATGCATTTCCACATGGTCAGCTTTGCATCATTTATGCGAAGTTTGGTTTAAATTTATATAGCAGTTCTCTAGAATAAGATCTTTTATTAAATTAAGTTCACAGCTGGTGATACTTGGTCAGCACCTGACAGGCATCATTCGTGTCATGTTTGATTTAAATCCTTTCAGCAGTTCTCTAGAAGATCTTTGTGTGCATTTCCCATAGGGTCCAATGCTGTCGGACAAATCGGCACCAAAGTAAAACTACTTAATCAGCACCTCATAAGCATCATTAATGCCAAGTAGGGTTCAAAGCAAAAAGAAGTTCTTTGTAAGCATTTTCCCATTGGGTCCAATGGTAAAATTTAGTTCCCCGCTGGCGGCCATGTTGATTGACGGATCGGCAACAAAGTAGCAACACTTGGTCAGCACCTCATAAACATCATTCACGCTAAGTTTGGTTCAAATCCATTCATTTGATATCAAGGAGAAGTTCTTTGTATGCATTTTCCCTAAGGGTCCAATGTTAAAATTTATTTCCATGCTGGCGGCCATGTTGGATTACTGATCGGCAACAAAGTAGCAACACTTGGTCAGCTCCTCATCAGCATCATTCATTCAAAGTTTAGGTCAAATCCATTCAGTGGTTCTCAAGAAAGAGCTCTTTGTATGCATTTCCCTTAGGGTCCTATGCTTAAATCAAGTTCCCCTCTGGCGGCCATGTTGGATGATGGATCGGCACCAAAAGTAATAACATTTGGTCAACACCTCATACGCCTCATTCATAAGAGGTTTGGTTCAAATTCATTTGGTGGTTGTCAAGAAGATTTTTCCCATTGGGTCAAATGGTAAACTAAGTTCCCCGATGGTGGCTATCTTGGAAGAATAGGAAAACTTGACCGTGTTCAATAAAATGTAGTCCTTGATATACTGAACTTTTGAGCAATTTAAACTTGACCTCTATCTCAAAGAGTATTTGAAATATAGGACACAAAGAATAAAATCACGAAAAATTTGACCAATAAAGGGTCATAACTCATATATATGTACTTCGATTTCCTTCGAAATTTCCATGTAGGTAGATCTTAATATGCTAAACATTTTTGGAATTTAAACTTAACCTCCATCTCATATACTTTTTAAAAAAAAATAAAAAAAAACATCAAAATTTTGAAAATTTTACGGAAAACGGGCATTAACCCCAACATGGGTCATCAGATTTTTCTTGATAATTTCTGCATTGGTAGATCTTGTCATGCTGATTATTTTTAACCCATGTCAGATTTTTTATATATGTTGTTTGATCTAAGACATAGACGGACGACGGACGCCAAGTGATGGCAATAGCTCTCCCTGGCAAAGCCAGGTGGGCTAAAAACGCAATGAAGAGAAGGTAACAATGGCATGCTTTGTTTTGACGGTTTTCGTAAGGGTACTTTGTTCGATATTGTCATTTTTGTTGATTTTTCAACATCAATAACTTTAAGAGCATGAATGTTAAATGAGTTTCGCCCAACCCGGTGCAATAGCAGCAGTAAACTTGCAACGAGGTATGAGTGCCTGCTCGTTGTTGGAACCCTCATGATGACTCCGAGACAAACAGCATTGTTCCATTTCTTTTATCGTAGGGTTCGTGTCTTATACATTATGTACAGTTATATCAGTTGTTCTTTTGTTTTGTATGAAACTCGTTTTTTAGGATTGGTTTATTTCTATTAAATTCTATTGATCAAAATTATAAAAACTGTTCTTCATTTGATAAATTAAAAGCTGTAGGGCATTACAGTGACAGAGTGAGCTGTCAAAACCACTTCTACAGGATATTCCTTCAGCTTATTAGTGAAAACCGATTTGATATATTGTAACCATCAATTACAAAAGAAGTCTTTAATACGATTTTTCGTTATTTGATCTGAAACAGTCGTATAACCTTACAACTCAAATGTGCTGCTAATTACTCGCCGTCTTTATAGATTATTGTTTTTGTGTGATTTCTGTCGAAGTATTTGAAACACCATTTGAGTGACAGATTGTATAATCCTTCTTATACTGTATTTCAGCATTCCGCGATAGCAGGCTTTGATAATGAAATACGACAATGGTTAAAAATTGTATAAAAATCCATCAAAAGAAACTTGAGTAATCGTATGTAAAAAAATATTAAAAGGGCAGATCCCTAAAGACTTTTCAATTTCCTCTGTACAATTAATAATGGGCTTTTGCTTTTTTGTTTTTTTCTCACTCACCGATTTCGACAGATTGGGGATTATATAACCTATTATGTGATAGTAAGATGTATTGTTAAAAATAGAAACAAGTTCTCAAAGACGCACGTCACCTCCATGAGAGTACTTCGGTACAATGGTGGGAACTGAGCTACTGCACCGTTCATAGTGACGTTTGGGTCTTGGTCTCTCGGGGCCAAGACATGCAGGCTTACGGCAGCACAGAACTGGATTGTGAAGTCTAACGACAGTCAACCAATACCAGGGGGGGGGAGATCCGCGTTCCAAAATAACATTGCATTGGAGTGGGCGTCCCTGAAGGTTTAAAACGCCGTGAGAGACCTGTAGGTATTCAAAGCGATAAACACCCATACTACTATTAAGTAGAAATATTTATATATATTGGTGATAAGGCGGAGGAGTATCAACATTACAAAACATGTATGTGAAATTACGCCAGACATTTTTCTAGAGAGAACTAATTGATGATATCATATGACTTTTCTAATCCGGCTATCCGGGAATCTAACTTCCGGCGTTCTGCAAAAATATAATTTATAGTAATTTGGTATATCGTTATTTCTTAAATATAGGCATAAATAAAAGTGACAACAAAAGTCCGAATCGATCAAAGGAAGAGACCAGTAAGGAAAATCCGTATAACATTCGACTGAATCAGGGAAACACAATCCGACACAGAACATTTTTGGCAAGCCTTCATATTCCCGACTTGGAACGGGCATTTTATAAATAAAATGGTGGGTTAAACCGAGTTTAATGATGCATCAACCTCCCGCTTATATGAAGACTAACTATAGCTTCTGCGTGCCCAGATTGTGTTAAATGTCAAAGCCATAATATTGTCAGGGGGCACTACACTATTTCAACACGCCAATGTTTGACAGACCTCGAAAATAGTACTATAAAAATATTGCCTTTTAATTTGTAGTGACTCCAGCCAATTGATAAATGTTACAAATACCGAAAATTCTCTGTTGCGACTATGTACAAAATTAACCGGAACGTTTCAATTCAATTTTATTTTCTTATTTGACATACAACATCAAATGTATGATAGAGATGAGAAGGCGTCAATAAAACGTGACTGAAATTATTACTGTAAAAGCTCTTGAAAATAATATTCATTACTATTATAACATATAACAGTTTATAGTTATTTCATGCAACAGTTATTTTAAGGAAATAGCAAAGACTATTGTCCCGAGGTGATGGAAGTGACTTGTGAACTGTTGCCTAAAGCCAGAGGCCGAGGGAAACAGTTTGCATGTCATTTCCATCATCGAGGGACAATGCGTTTGCTATTTCCTGAAAAGAGGCATGAAATAACTGTTTAATTAACTTGTAAAAACAATTTAAACATCTTGCTATGAATAAATTTTCTACATGGATACGGAGGTTTGATGTAACGTCGTACTGCGCATTTATTTTTCGCATGGAACAGTTCGTCCGGAAATCGGTAATTAGTTAACTGTCCCAACCAACGTTAAAACTTTCATGAAAATAGTTGAAAATGTAATATATGAGAAATGGAAATAAAAGTTAATAATTACATTTGTTTCAATCCAGGAATCTTACGACACTGTTTTATTTTAGACTGTTGGTGAGGTTGTTACAGCTATCGAAAGAACATGTCACTCCCGAATTGGATTTCACAGTCCACAAGTCTACAATATGTTTGCATGTGCTTGGTGTTACGAATATTTGTATATGCTAAAACCGCAAAGAGTATTATATGCCTCAACTCAAGTTCCATTTTTGTACAATCGTGAAAAACGTATATTAATATCACCAGATTTTAAAAACAGAACTATAGTTGATGAAGTTTGCTCAACGCTTGAAGAGGATGAATGTCAAAATTGGCAGTCATGTTGTTATAGTGCGCATAAGTGTTGTGAGAGACAATTATCTACTCCTCTTGGAAACCCGAATTCTACGTGCATCCGTACATGGGATGGATGGGGCTGCTGGGGCGATACAAATCCAGGGAAAGCTTACCTATCCTGCCCTTTGTACTTAAAGCACTCAGTTCCAACACGTAAGTTCTATACTGTATTTTTTTTCCTTAATTCAAAAATTGGATAGTTATAACAAGTATTACATATATAATTATTCATATGGAATTTAACAAACAAACGAATATGGAGCAAATGTACACGGGACAAAATTTTTATAAACATATATAAGACCAAGCAAATGTCAAATATATAACTTCCGTGTATACCATGTGTAGTTTTACTTGAAATTGTATTTTTAAAAAGCTTGTTTAGTATGCAACAAGCAATTTATGGCTAGCTGTTTGACTCAACCTGAACAAAGGAGGCAAAATGATACAGAAATGGCAAAACAAAACAAATTCATTCGCTGTTGGTAAAATTAATTCGCAAATGCACTTATTCATATGCCCCACATAAGCCATTGCATTTTCAGAATAAAAAACTGGAACACAGCCATTATACACCAAGATAAAACCTGTTGTGTTCATAATTTCAACACCATAAACCTTCCCTATATTCATTCAAATATCAAATTTTGTCTTGGACTTGTCTATTGAATGAAATAATTGTAAGCATTTCATTAAGGCCAGAACAAGGTTATATTTCAACTGTTTTTATTAACAGGAGATGCAGTAAAAACTTGTTTAACAAATATTAGCTGGGAGAGAAGAGATGGACTGGAGTGGACAAACTATCAACCATGTCTCCGAATCGATGTAAGATTTGACAACAACTTCAAACTTTTCAACTCGTTTGTACAAAATGTGCAAATTATCAATTTTGTACCAGTCTGTTTAATGGATCACTTAAATTGCACAGGCAAATTATTGATTGGTTGATTAATTAGAGTTTTACGTCTAGTGAGCATTATTTCAACTGTTTCAGGAACAGAGCAAGTTTGCTCAAATTCGTGTTCACTTTTCACACCTATCAAGCCGTGGTAGAAACAATCAATAACGAACACGGGGACATATTTATTCACAGTAGCTGATTGATCAATAATATAAGTGTTTCGTGTCAATTTGTGAAAATAGTGCGACCGCATGTTTCTGACTTTGCCTTCTTAACTTTTAAACGGCAACTTGATTTTTTATAAGCTAAATCACTTGATCTACAGGATTTTTCAAAATTATTTCACTAAATATTTCCTTTAACGAATGAAACACATAACACCGATGGTAGCAGGATGGCGAAAATACACAATTGACTCTTCGGGGATTGTTTCATACAAGTAACAGTGATGGTAGCAACAAGAGTGTGGAAATGCAGAATTGACTCTTCACTGTGAAATAAACTAAATGAGAATAAGGGAAACAACATTGTTTCCCGTCTATTACAATAATTTCTTAAGCTAGATTCACGTCTTCCCGACTTCTTGACTATATCGATTTTCACTTTATCCTGGATCTACTCACAGTGTGACGGGTGCTGTTTACAGAGCAGGACATGCTTACCCTTCCCGACCACCTGGCGTCACTCTAGGTTTTTATGGGAGATCACACTGTCATTGCTTTAGTTTTTTGTGTTATCTTGTTAAAATTTAGTTTTATCTTCGTAAGTTATGTTTGTAATACCGATCTGTCCTTGTCCATGTTTGAATACACCAGTGATTACAAAAACTTTCCAAAATTTAAGCTTGATACTGTATGATGGTTAGAGAAGTAACAAGTACCATGGTTTTAAATTGGTTCCGTCTCAGGATTAGAAAATGACATTAACCAACCAGCTATATGAAATTTCTTTCAAAAACATATATGCCTCACTTACCGTGTGACATGTGCTGTAAATAGAGCAGGACATGCTTACCCTTCCGGAGCACCTGATGTCACTCTCAGTTTCATGGGAGTTCACGCTGCGAGTGCCTTGGTTTTGAATGTTGTTTTTTTATTTCTGTGATTTGTAGCTGTCTAACGTCATTGTTTTCTGTGTTCTCGTTTTTGCCATATCTTTTGACTTTGACTAGTATAAATACTACTCCTTTGTTCCTTCGGTTTTCTATTGCCGTTGTTTCTATAATCTCGGACTTAAAAATATGACTCTTTAACAGCTCGAATTGATTTGAGGAATTTCCATAATAAACGGTCAACAAAATTAGAAACCATACATTAAAAATAAGGAATAGTGTGGAAGGGACAACAGGGGTGGGAAAAAAGAAATGGCAGGGAGGCAGGGACAGGCAAATTTTCCTTTTATACGACCCTAGTGAATCTGCTGTTTTATAAATATATAAAAGGAGTCTTTATATTGCATGGAGTGTGGCATGTCTCCAGTCTGTCTACAATAGTTCACAAACCATGCTTTAGCCACAGTGACGTGACTTCCCAGACTAGACAGGATATTCCCCTAAGTACAGCAGGAAATGCGATCGGTCAACTCTGCAGACAGAGTGGCTGGAACTTATCTAATGGCTGGGTGGGGGGGTTGCAAAAATTAATCCTTTGGGAAAAATTTTAATCATTTATGAAAGCATGGATGCAAATTAAACAAACTACACTTAAGTATTTTAAAAAGGTTCATATAAAATTTGTTTGTATTGTTTCATGTTTGTTTATGTACGACAAAACATTACCACCTGCGCGAAACATGTGTAACATACAGAAAAACAGAAAAAAATGTTGTTGATTTTTTTCCCTTTCAAAATAATCACACAAATTACGTTACTACTATTTTTAAAGTTTAAGAATATACTTTTATTTAACAAAATAGAAAGTGTCAAGTCTCTTCGTTGTTGTATATCAAGGCATTAGACATTGTAATAGACATTATTAATTTGATAATTTGATTTCATAAAATGCAAATTTGGTATTTTGGTGTTTTTTAATTTATAATTTCAATGAGCACGATAAAATATGTTCGAATCAAAACAATCGAAGAAATTTTTCTATGAATTATATCTAGCTCTAGACATAAAGGTATAGCAATTGCAGATAAAGGCAATTAGGTATACCCAACACTGAATAATCGTGACAAAACGTCAACATAAACCCGTAGTAACATCACTTGCATCGGAAGGGTAATTCTAATTTGCACAATCACCTGTTGGTGATACTTACAATGTCTAACGTGGAATTAAATTCGGTGTTATAGCAGGGATTTACATTTTTCGATTATTCAAACATTATTTCAACAAGTTTACTAATCATGATGACAAAGTAATGTAAAAACGGCAGTAAAATACCGAAGGATCAAGGGTAGTGATGATAACAAAAACCAAAGTCCAGAGACATGGCAAAAACGCCAACAGAGAAAATCAAAGACAAAGCAAGGACTTTAGACAGTCACAATGCACGGAAATAAAAACACGACTTTAAGAAGTAAGTCACTCATAGTATGAACTCCCATAAAAACGAGGAGTGACACAGGTGCTCCGGAAGGGTAAGCATGTCAAACATCTGTTTTGACAATGCAAACAGTAGACAAACATGCTTATCACTGTAGCAAATGTAATCAAATGGTGAGGCGCTGAACACAGTAGTACCGAGTAAGCTTAGCATGCTAGATAAATAAAGACTCAAAATGAAAAACTTACAATATGAAAGGCGAAAGAAGTACATAAAGCATCAAGGCGATGATTTCAAGGGTTCAAATTAATTAATACAAAGGCATATATGTAGTAAGGAAGCATTTTTGTTGCTTAGAGTTGCTCGATTATTTATTAGTCTAATAAAGGTATTGTTTGTTCTCTCCAAATTTGTGTTCCATCATGGCCATAAATGCTAAATTTTCCTTTATCGCTTTTTTGTGACATTGTATTTTTGTCAGACTAAATCTCCTTGATTAGGTATAAACTATACCCTTGGAAAGTCATAGAGATGTACTATTATCAGTCACTTCATTTCAAATATTATAACGAATAAATCTTAAATATTTCTTGACAGGATTTGAAAACGTCCATCTTCATTGGCCTTGGGTGTAGTATTGTAACTATTGTGGTTTTGTTTCCTGCAGTTTTTATTTTCTTGAGATACAAGTAAGTTTTTTCTACATATATTATAGTATTTTTTTACAAAAGGATATGGAGTAAATGTACATGAGACCATAACACATATGTTCACTCCAACTGCAATAATTTAAATGAGCTGTATGTCCATTTCGGAAAATAATTCCTCATCAGCAGCACTAGAACCAAAATTTAGGAAATCCACAATTCAAAAATGTTGAAATGCATAAAACCAAACATGCATCAATCGAACATTGACTTGACCGGAATCATTACTACATCTTGCGATGCTCCTTTCTATCAATAATACCTTTCTTTACAACTGTAGTAGCTTTCATCAATCCTAAATTGTACGGTGATGTGTTGTCCAGTTTGGTGTTGTCTCATTTTCCAAGAGAGTTTGAAATTAAGGATACTATAGATGCTTCCACGTTGGTCTTGTTCCTTGACCTTTAACTTGAAGTGGACAACAGAGGTACATTACAAACTCGGCTGTATGACAAAGGCGATGACTTCACTTTTCCAATTGTCCACTTCCCTTTTTTCTTTGGAGCAACATTCCAAAAGCACCAGCAAATGGAGTATACATCTCGCAACTCATTCGCTACACAGGGGCTTGTCGTCATGACAGTGATTTCCTTGATAGAGCCCAGTTGCTTACAAATAGACTATTTGGGTCCTTGTTGTTAAACTTCGTATGTGTCTGTGTCTTCATCTTTCTTTTCTATGCCGTACTCATGTATGTCTTTTTTCTTTTTTTTTCGATGTTGCAATCGGAATTGGGTTATTTATTTGAGATTGACGGTTCGGTTCTTACTTCATTTGCATGAAGGTCATATGAGAACAAGTTTCCAATTAGCGCATACTTTTTATTTACCAAAACATTCGTTAATGAAATTAGAGATTTAAGATTCCTTCTAAACATATTTTTAAATTTTAAAAAAAATCTTTATTTATGAAAATAAATTGGTAATAAGAACATGTGAGTCCAAAATATAAAATGAGAGCAAGATTTTTTTGTATTCCTGGGTATTCAGTAAAGTTTGTCCGGCACAGTAAGTACTGAACAAGGATTTTTTTGCTTTTAAGTGATTAGTTCTGTTGTAGCAACTCTCTAGACCATTTTAATGAAATTAAGTCAAAGCACATAAGCTTAGAATGACAAGTATATATAATTAGTTTTGAAGTCCGTGACTGCGTTTTTCCTTAAAACTTAATTAAATTCGCCAGAAAGATTCTTCAAGTTTATCAAAGACATGCATGGTACTGACACGTTGAGAGTTCTAGTATTTAATAATAAGAATATAGTTTTTTTTCAATGCTAATACAAGATGAATTTAAAGTTGTTTTCAAAGGATGGGGACACGTATATGTATTTTCATAACTGCTGAGAGTGTTATGTCATTCGTTAAGAAAGAAAAAAAATAAATTTCCAAATGAAAATGGTCTCTTTTGCAGGACTTTATTCGATGTTTTACTCTAATCTTACTTCCGATCTACGTTTTTAAGTCTGAATGCCTCTGATTTACCACAAAATAGTACAAAATAAAAATATATTCCCACTGTGTGATAGAAAATGAAAGATATAGAAAACTTAATCATTGATAAAGCTTGTTAATTTGTTTCTAGTAGTGCCATGATTATCAGGAGAAGCTAATTTACCTTTACTGTTATTTCGTTTATTCGGTTATTTGTTGAGCAATGGATTATGAAAAAAGGAAAAGTAATTATTTCTATTATATTTCCGTCTGTTTTCATCACAATGACTGGTCATTTGTTCTACTTCAGTATGTCTAGACATATGTTGATGAATACAGAAGTAAATGTATTGTTAAAATGTTTTATTTAAATATGTCCTTTAGCACTGACAATGCTCATGGTAGTACATTTCTGTACAAAGAGTAAACATTTGGTTCAAAATACACTTCGTTCACCATTTGGCTATTTTTTGATCGGATTTGTTTCTGCATTTTTTTCCAAGATATTTGGACAGTCACATTTTCCTGGTTTTGTAAGATATAACTAGATATCGAAATTACTGTGAATTTCTGCATATGCGGAAGATATTAACAAAAATATTTACAAAAACAGACGCGATGATGAAGCATGCCTAATTAACAGATTTATTAACGCCTAACGGAGAAAAAGATGTCCGGCTTGTCTAATAAAACAAATTTTAAGGAAGATAGTGCCCAACAGAAATCTAAGTTATATTTTTACTCATTTTTTACAAATTGTAGTCCTTGCTCTTATGTTTCAGAAATATATTAAATATCAAATAAAAATATATGAACAAAGTAAAATGAATAAAGAAGCTTGCAATTAAAAGGCAAAAATACTAAAATCAGACCTTGAAGTCTGGAAATAAAGCCTAAAATGGTGTTTTAGGCTTTATATTCACAGAATAAATGGATAACTCTTACAATATGATTTACCTTTTATGCCAAATAACTAGCAAGTAGATTCTTTTGAAAATTAAAATAGTTGCAGGTAAATTGTTACTTTTATAAGTCAAGGTCGGATTAAGAGAGATATTTTATGTTTAGGACACAGAAGTGATTAACTGGAAAAAGGATATAATTGAAAGTTAAAAATACAAATATACCCAACACAATATTACGTTTGAAATTTGATGACGAAGTCATGAAAATCCATAATAAATAACCATTGGATGGGACAATCTAAGGACCATTGTGACTACGTTTTGTTTTAATTGGATTTGTAGTTTCTGAGAAGATCTTTGAATGCATTGTCCATAAAGTTCAATGTCAAAACTATGTTCCCACCGCTGACAGCCATCTTGGATGAGGTACGGACTTGTCGGAATTTTTTTTCTGGAAGAAACCATTTAAGGACTGTTGTGACTAAGTTTTGTTATAATTGGACAAGTAGTTTCTGGGAAGATCTTTCAGTGCGTTTTTATAGGGTCCAATGCTAAAACCATGTTTCCGCTGCCATCTTGGATGAAGTACGACCCAGAGGAGACCCTGGGATATAGAAATAGGACCCAGTATTCCAGGCTGCCGGTAAAACCCCTCCAAAACTGGATGTCCGTGGTTGTGCGGGATGAATAAATACACAACTCATCTTTCGGGTGGGATGTTAACTCAGGTCCACGTGTTGGAAGAAATGACACGCTTCCTGCACGTTTAAGAACACTTGTAGCAAGCTCTTTTTTGAGTGGTCCATAGGTGATCGGCTACAAGGCTAAATTTCCCGCCACTTTCGATTTCATCCTACTTTTCCAGTGGCAGTCAGAATTTCCTGTCCCATGACCTTTTTCTTACCTCAAAGTGATTATTTATTAACAAACTTGTTCTCGTCTTGATATAGCTGAAATATTGATCCGTAGACATTAAACAATTTTCAATGAATCAATCAATCAATCATGGAAGGCACAATCTAAGGACCATGACTAAGTTTTGTTCTAACTGGACTAGAAGTTTCTGAGAAGTTCTTTAACTGCGTTTCTCATAGGGTCAAATTTTAAAAGTATGTTCCCTGCTGGCGGCCATCTTGGATAAGGTACGGACCTGCCGGAGTAAATTTTGAAAAAGGATCACCCATAGATTATAGTGACCAAATTTGGTTCAAATTGGCCCAGTGGAGAAGATCTTTGAATGAAAAGTTTACAACGGACGCCGAGTTATGGCATAGCAAGGTGAGAAAAAAAAATGCAAACTTCACCATATTCAAACTTTGCATATGTACATTAAGCGCGTTATTCCAAAAATTCGTTAATGGGATATATTTTTATTGGTTTTTTATTACAGTGGATTACGGAAACAACACAGAATTCGCTTACATATCAATTTGTTTTTGTCGCTGCTGCTGAAAGAGATTGCAGTTATGCTATGGGATATGATTGTCACATATGAACGCATAACAAATACTGAAACAGGAGAAACTGTATTAGCTGAGAATGGGGTAATTATAGCCATTACTTACTTACTCTGTTTGAGTAAATAGTTTAAGTGTTATATTTTAAGGTAGTTGGGATGTCTTGGTTTCTGACATGAGAACTTTTTAAAATTTGAGCAATATGCTATAAAAATATTCAAAAAATGGGGGTCACGGATATGTCAAAAAAGATAAAGAGTTGTAAAGATTTGTCAAATTTGTTTTTTTCGCACTATATTAACAATAGAATTATATGTAAAATAGCCCTATATCACTATTCAAGTGCATATTTTTTCTATAAGCAGACATACATTTTTTTCCAAACTTTGTATATTTATTGGTACGATTTAGAACTTCAATTTAAAAGCATAAAAA
>MJUU01008162.1:76798-97229 GCA_002080025.1 Modiolus philippinarum
AAAAAAAAAAAACAAACATATTTTTAAAAAAAATAATGCATGTGTTTTGTTAAAATGCTTTTGACGAATCAAAAAAAAAGAAAGAATTGGGATCAACCACCTTTTTATTAACAAACTTAGAAAATTTGACCTTTTCCAAGGAATTTCAGTATAGACTTGTCTCCCTTTGATACAAAATTTTGAAGTTTTGGCAAATATGTAATATTATTCGAACAAACTTGATACTTACTGTTCATTTTTATTTAAATTATTGTATTAAAGACATACAAAATCATTTAGATAACATTCTCATCGAATTATTGAATTTTTGCTTAGATGCGCAAAACAAATGCTCAGTTTTAGACACCCCAACTACCTTAAAAATAATTCGCGGAGACTCCAATTTATTATTGTTTTAAACCTACACCGGGCCATTTATTTATAGGTTTCATTATAAGTGAGGCTTGTATATCGCTTGTTATCAAATCGAGCTATTTAATTACACAATAATAATCAACGAGCTTCAGCGAGTTAATTATTATTTGTAATTAAATAGCGAGATTTGATAACAAGCGATATACAAGCATCACGAGTTGTGAAACCTATTTCTCTTATTATAAACCATTCTGTCGTGTTCTCCCTATTATGTTTAGTTGGGAGAATTTAGTTTTGTTTGTGAATACATTGAAGATTGATTATGTACTTTAAAGTTATCCTTATAATGAATGTAAAGTCTAACAATAAATTTACTCCGTATATAAAGTAGAAACTATAAACAACGATAAGTGTTGTAGATGTATGAGCTATGTTGCATTATACGCACATGTACACAACAATTAATAGCAATGACAGGTACATGATTCCTCGCTGGTGACAAACCTGGTTGAAACTCGGTTGAATTGTAATTACAGTAATTTCTGCTTGTCAGTTGAGTGAAAATGTTACGAATGATTTGTACTTAAATGTAGGTGTAAATTTCTCTGTCTCTGTGGTAATTGATACTGATGTCAATTTCCACGCGTCAATGATCCCAATACACATTACATCATAACACAGGAAGGAAATTCAACTTATTTTTAGCTATAAAATAATATATTTCAAGTGGCCAAAATATATTCAACTGTTTTTTGAGAATGAATTAATAGGTGTGTACTCACGAAGCTATTTTTTTTTCATTTCTTCTACTGGCCAATGGAATAAAAAATATTGCAGACGACATAATGCAATGAGCATGGAATTCAAAACAGAATTGCCATGACGTTGGTTTGACCAGATGTGTGACCTCTAGAACAACCAATGAAAATACGGCTGAAAAATTATCTAATCCTATGAAAGGCCAATGAAATGATAGCATAAAAGTTATCACTAAGTGATACGAAAAATTATCTTATCGTGTAAGAAATAGATATTGCTGTCACATCATAAAATAAATCGTATTATTTACCCCGATGTCAACGAAGGGTAAGGAAGCGAATTTTGTATAACACGACATAAATACCCATCCCGGTGTAAAACAATTTATTATATACTGGAGTCTTTGTTAATTACTTCCGATTCTTATAGGACAGTTACGAAATATTAGATTGCCTGTAATTGTCATCATTTTTTGCTTCTCCAGTAGCCATTACGTCAAAAGCAAAACTGTGAACATTACATCAGAATTAAAAAAAAAGTGCCGTTTGAAAGTACCATCACCATGGCAAAATCGTCATTTGCGGTGGGAGTAATTTTGGAAAAGTCATCTTTGTGGCGTGTTGCTCATATGTTGATCATAATTGTTCGCCTCTGGTGGTCTCAAAACTTTTTGAAACAAACTACTATTAGAATTAAAAACACCACAAACTGTACAAGACAAAGGTTGAATCAGACATAACGCGAAAAAACATTCGAAACAAGCGAATAATTCTAAACATTTCAAAGAATCAAGAATTATGAAAGAAAAAAATGAGGCTATCAACACGATATGAATTGAAATCAGCACATGAATTACCAGGCTAAATATTGCCAAATATTTGTGTAACAAAGGCCCTGCTATTGAAAATATTACTAGATTCAACCTATGTTCTTTATTGTCGCTGAAACAAACATTGATATTTCACTTTTTTAATATATGTAATGGTTACAGATATGTTATTGTTTTCAGGCTGGTTGTAAAGCTTTATCATTTTTTAAGATATATTTCAAAAGTGCTAGTTATACATGGATGTTTTGCGAAGGATTTTTTCTTCACCGGTTGATGAATGATGCATTTTCACCTCCACGATCGTTAGTACCATTTTATATTGGCGGATGGGGTAAGTATTTTTTTTTGTCTTTCCCTTTAGAATTAACAATGCATTCTCAATCATTTGATGGGTATATTTACTGTTATTATTTGTTTTTAATTCAACAATGTTTGAAAAAAAAAGTTTGTGTACCTTTGCCCGTTGCCTAGATATAGATTACATTTATACATTTGATAATTCTAATTTTTTGATGATTTTTTGGTTGATTGATCATTAAAACTAGAATTGACAATTCATTCTACATCATAAAATAAAGCTAACAATGATTCCAAATATTGTCGTTTTCTGGATCTAACTATCATCGTTGACTCTGGTAAAACTAAAATTTACGATAAAAGGGATGATTTTGATTTCAGTATTACTAATTTCCCTTTTCTTGACGGCGACGTTCTTATAGCCACATCCTACAGAGTTTATATTTCTTAGCTTACGTTTGTTCTACGCTTTACGACTTTAATGAACGTAACCTTACTATCACTTCCAAACTTTTGCAGCAAGGTTACAGTTTTGTTAAATACATTTAAAAATTTTCATCGAAGATATGAACATTTAATATCTAAATATAATGTCACTCGCAAACAGCTTGTTACTAATGACATTTCTCATCCTCGATTTTACGGAAATGTTGTTAAAAATGCCAGAAACTGATTAAAACTGGGACGTAACTTACATTCTTTACGCAAAAAGGGATATCGACAGGATATTCTGCATGTGACCGTTAAATTAGCTTTGGGATCCATTGACCTTGGGGTTTTACACGCATACTGGCCTTTCACTGATACTGCCGATGTCAATTGAAATACATGATTTTTTACCAAACCCATCTGGGAGTTTTGAGTTTGATTTTTCTTCCGTAGTGCGCCAGTATTTTACCAACAGACTAGGCTCCTTGAGCCAGCCGGCAGTTTAGCGGCGAGCGCTCCTTGACCCATCTTTCAAAGTTACGTTTTGTCCCCTTTTCCCTTTTCAAGATTGTGGTCATGGAGTTAGTAGTCTTCCTGTTTTGGGTTTTATTCGTATGTTTATTATACAAAAGGAAAACGGGATAGAGAAAGGGGAGGTTTGGGTACCCTTAAACCGGTTTAACCCTACCGCTGGCTTTTGCTAGTGCAGGTACCAAGTCTGGCTGTCCCGAGTTCCTATCGTTGTATTTGTTTGTCTTTTGTATTTTTATTGTGGGTTTTCTTGTGCAGTTCCTTGTTACTTGGTGGCATGTGACTATGTTTTCGGCCATTGTAGGTGTTTCCTGTTATCTTTATTATTTTTTTTTTCTAGAAGACAAATCATCAAAAGCATATTTGATCCGAGAAAATATCTCTTCACACATTATAATTTTAGAGATTTGCTTATAAAGATAAGGTGTTTTCATCTTTTAATTTAATAAAGATACACATGCAACCATGTGGTGATTTTTTTCTTCAATCTTCAATATATTATTACACTATTTGTGCCGAATAATTGTTCATTTACTTATTTTATCTTTTGCTCCTCCAATAATATTGTTGTTCAAAACCAACCAAGTATATTTGCAATCCAATTTGTCCAAACATACCTTTTCACAAAATCATATTGATTAACTAAAGGCTTTTATGATCAGAAATTTTTTTAAATTATTTAAACAATTCCGGAACACAACATTTTTGAATGATTTTCCTATAAAATTCTTTGACCGAAATAACCTAGAGATTTTGCATGATTCAATTTTTTATTTGCTGGTAGCAATCTTGGATGAGGTTTGAGCTCCAAAATTACAAACTTTGAAAGGGACCGCCAACGATGATCGAATTTGGCCTTAGTAGTCAAGCCGTTTCAGAGAAGTTCTGCAACTGAAGAAAACATCGGACGGGCGTCGAGTAACGGAAATAATCAAATTGACTATTGTCAGGTGCAATTAAAAAACGAAAGAGTAGCATAGCAAATATCGAAAAAATAAGACGTTAAAATGGGACGATGTGTGTCAAAAACAAATACATCTGCTGGTACGGAACTCTTCAAAAGCTACTTTTTGTTCTGCTATAAATGTTATCAACACTTTCAGCGTTTTGTGGTATATGGTAACCATACTTGTTCCTGTGAATATAAAAGATGAGACAAAGTTTTTCAAAAAGCCCATATCATACAGAAAGATATGGGTATTGAAAGGAATCCATAAAGCAATAACATCACAATACGAAATAAATCAAAATCAACTAGTTGAAAGATCAATTGCTTATCAAAAAGACGAATCGAATTGGAGAAATCTGCGGTGAATTGCGGCCTGTAATAGAAATGTTCAATCATTGTACGTGTTTCTTGTCAATCTTTGTTTTTATTGGTGTATTTATCTTTCAGCTGTGCCTTTCGTAACATCATTCATTTATGCAATTTTGAGGGTTGTCTATGCAAATGAAAGGTGAGTTATGTTGTTATGTCTATATCAAGGTACCACCATCGTATATACTATTTATATATATATATCGTGTATTTGAAACAGGTTTCAACCTGATTTTTCTTTTTTTCTCATAGACTTTTGCTCTTGACAATTCTGTTCGGTAATTTTGTCATGAGAAAAACCTAAATAAACTTAAAATTAAAGAGGCCTATGATACATTTCGTGAACTATATGTTAATGAGCAATAATATTTCACATCTCCGACATATATCGTGTATTCATGACTAATCAACAGGTAATTGGAATTTCCAAGGGCACGAATTGTGCATCTCTCATTGCACAAGAACTCTGAAACTAAATAAAGCAAACAATGATTCTAAATACTACCCTTTTCTCGATCTTACTATCAGCGTTGATTCTGGTAAAATGAAAAATAAAATTTAAGATAAAAGGGATGATTTTGTTTTCACTGTTTATAAATTTCCCTTTTCTTGACGTTGAATTTTCTCTAGCTCCATTATGCGGGGTGTATATATCACAACTTGTACGATTCGGATGCGTCTGTTCTACTCCTGACGACTTTAATGAACCTTTACTACTCGACTTTCCCAGAACCTCGACTCTCCCGAAATTTCCGATTTAGTTGCTGCTTATAACATTGTGACTACCTCGGAATTTATTTCTTCTACTAAATCGGAAAATCTTAAATGACGTCATAATGTTCTCTAAGACTGTAAAGAGTATCATGAGGGGTGATAAACCAAGTTTTTTTGAGTATTTGCAAGAGTACGGTGAAATAAAAGAAATATATTTATCATTTTTTGAAAATGCTTTTGCTTTAAAAATGTCCGTCTTGTCTCCTTCTGAAATAAATAGATAAGATTGACACCCAACAATCCATATTTTCAATCACACTAATAAAAATAATGATATTTGCAAAAAGATATTTTACCAACGAACCAATTACAGCTTATGAAAAGCATAGAAATTTCGGAGACATATTAACATCAGTGTAGTTGTATGATGATGATTGTCTTCAGTTTTAGGACTACGCCAGAAAATGGATTAAACGTGAACAAGATGAAGATCTTGATTCTCTTTTGGAGTGGATTAAGGCTGTGAGGTCCATGATTCTTTAAAGAATTAGTCAGGTACGAGGGTCAATGAGAACTAAAGCATAATCCATTTTCCAAAATGCCGATGTTGCCAGATACTTGTCCTCCATTCATGACAAATATGTTGTTGTTCCGGCAGATAAGGTCCATAATAACATCATTTTCATGTGTAAAAATCATTACATCGAATGTTTAAAGAAAGAACTAGGCATTGGTAACTCCCAGGGCAATCCCACCTACACAGCCACTACTCTGTCTAAGGAGGAGATATTACAGAACCATGAATCTGTTTTGCTTTCCTTTGGAATTTCGACCAAAGATGAAGACACTGATCTCCCTTCCTTGTACTGGGTACCAAAGTTACACAAATACCAATACAAACAACGGTACATCGCTGGATCTGCAAACTGTTCCACAAAACCTCTTTCTAAGCTTTTAACTTCTTCCATATTGACAGCCGTAGAAGAGGGCCTTCAAAAATACTGTGATACTAGCTTTTCAAGAAGTGGTGTAAATGAAATGTGGATATTAAAAAACTCTAAAGATCTGCTTGACATGATGAAATCTAGATCATTATTGCATTGCAACAGCATTAAAACATTTGACTTCTCCACACTTTATACTACCATTCCTCATGAACAACTGAAATCTCGGCTGAAAGATATACTTCATAGATGTTTCTCCCGTAAGAACGGCGAAAGAAGATATAAGTACATTGTCATATGCAGAGAACAAGCATACTTTGTGAAATACGACTCAGAATCACAGAAAAAATACACAGAGGAAGAAGTGATAAAAATGTTAGAGTTCTTGATCGACAATATATTTGTCCAGTTTGGAAGACTTGTTTTTCAACGGACCATTGGAATTCCAATTGGCACAAACTGTGCACCTCTTTAGCCGATCTGTTACTCCACTCTTATGAGGTTGAATTCATTAAAGGGCTTCTTCAAAATAAAGACAAAAAACTGGCCCAGTCCTTTAATTTCAGCTTCCGGTATATAGATGATATTTTATCATTAAACAACCCTCGCTTTGGTGATTTTCTTCATCTTATTTATCCAAAAGAGCTTGAAATTAAGGATACTACAGATACTTCCACATCGGCTTCGTTCCGTGACCTTCATCTTGAAATTGACAACAGAGGTACATTACAAACTAGCCTGTATGACAAAAGCGATGACTTCACTTTTCCAATATCTTTGTAGCAACATTCCAAAAGCACCAGCATATGGAGTTTACATCTCACAACTCACTCGCTACTCAAGGGCTTGTGGTCGTTACAGTGACTTCCTTAATAGAGCTCAGTAGCTTACAAATAGACTACTTAAGCAAGGGTACGTTACAAAAAACTTAGAGTCATCACGACAGAAAGTTTACGGTCGACATCACGATCTTGGGGATCGCTATGGGATATGTTTCCCAGATGACAACAGATCTCACCCTCTACAACTAAAGTTTGTTTTTCCTCTGTCGGATTCGACTTTACTACCGGAGTTGACATGTTCAATACGGCGGGTGTCATATAAGAAGCAGGAGATGCTTACTCTACCGGTGCACCTGATCTCACCCATGGTTTTTATTGGGTCCGTGTTGTTCATCTGTATGTGTGTCTTTATTTTTCTGTTTTGTCCCATACTCAAGTGGTGTCCTTGTTTCTTAGTGTGTCTGATTTTGACATTGTCCATGGATTGTTCGTTCTTTTGATTGACGGTTCGGTTCTCACTTACTTTACATTTATGACATTTTCAACAATTTATTTTTGATGCCAACTATTTTTTATATTTTGTATTCTTATTTTTAGTTGCTGGTCAACAAGTTATAATCATTTAGAATGGATATTTGACGCACCAAACCTGATTTGTCTTATTGTAAGTAAAACACATAAATTCAGGTGTATTATTCAACATTCAAAATAAGAAAAAAACAATTTGACCAGTGTGAGACACGTCGTTTGTAACATACACTTCATTTACGCATAGTTTTTTTAGAGAATGTTTTAGAGAATGTTTCTAAGTGTGTCCGATGTTCCCATTGTCCATGGATTGTTCGTTCTTTTGATTGACGGTTCGGTTCTCACTTACTTTACAGAAAGTGTGTTTCCTACTTTATACAGAAATATATAATAATAACTAATTCACTGCAATACAAAATAGAAAATCTTGTATATGGTCAAATAATCTCCATACAAAATGAGACCCGTTGGGTTAATAGGGCAAGTGTAAAAATCTGATGCCAAGCTTTTCTTGCTTAGAAGATAAATTAGAATATCGATACTCTGTGTAGGACAGAACCGTTTGTATATAAATACTCAAATAGAAATTTCGAGATGAGAAAAATTGAAATCATCATGTTCGTCAGATGGGATGTAAATACTCTATGTAGGGGGCAAACTGCAGTGGTTTTTATATATTATTTTCCTGCAAAGACGTTCTTAATAGAATTTAAACAATATTTTTCTCCTCAAGAATTCTTGGTTTCTGTAGAACAAACATTTGACCTTTAGTGTATATAGACTACACATTTCCGAATTACTTTTATATTAATTGCTCCTATTTGTGTCATTAGCTTGATGTGATCAAACCAGTAAATATATATACAAATTGTAAAAATAAGTCTTTTCCAAATTATTCTGATGTGGACTTGATGTCAAAGATATGTTCAAAGTATGTGCTCTTGTAGCTCTTAATTGCACTCGTTTCAAAGTTGTTTTGTTACTAACATGTGGCTTGTTTTTTTTATGTTTGGAAAATTCGCAAAAGTTTGAAAAATTATCGAGAGAGAATATCAGAGAAAAAGAAAAAGTTACATTTATTTTGAAATTAAGCATCCAAGTCTTCAGTACCAAGAAAAAAAAAATAAGATTAATGAGTATTTCTTTAGTGAAAATATCTATTTTTTCCTGTGGAAAATAGTGGTATGATTCGTGGTAAATCTGTTTAGCGCTCCATGTCCGCTGCATCTGGTATTCGCTGGAATATATCAGAATGTCAGATTCAGTCAATATTACATCTACGTCCTGATTGTTGCATCGCTTCATACACTGTTTTGCACATTGTTGTTTTGAAGAACAAACAAAGCACACCTATTTTACTGCGTCGACTGTTTCTTTTTAAAGATAGTACTTGTTTCATCTTTCCTTGTTCTTTCAAAGACATACTGGCGGCTTGGAATATCTTCTTTCATTTTAATGAAGCTGGTTGTACTTTTTTTCCAAAAGAAGTTATTATTTTCTTTTTTACAAATTAATTTCAATAGAAAAAAATGATCATTTAATCCAAACTAGGGTTTTGTCTACTTTCTGTTGTTAAAAACAGTTACAAATAACTTAATACCGAACCCATAGCAAATCTTATTTCTGTGAATGGACATTTCGACATGTTATGTCTCTTCAGTGCAGATCTAATCATATACATTGAAAAACATAAACCGGAACATGAATAAAAGCTGATCAAAATGGAAACCAAAATAATTCGCTACCTTTCAATTCCTTTCAGGTAAATTTGGTTTTTCTTGTTAACATTTTACGGATACTCTTAACACAGATGCAGTCACACCCAAATGAACCAAGCAATTTCAGGTAAATTTTAAGTAGTTATTCGACATGCAATATACTAGCATGAACATTCAAATGTACATCCATTTGCTGATTAAGAAATCAGCCGTCGTAAGAGGTCACATGTACTAACTATTTAAGAATTTATTGTCTTAATGTGAGCTCTACAGTTTGTCATTTATTGATAACCATAGAGGAAAACGACATACAAATCAACATTTTTAACCTTACTCCTCTCCGTTACATTAACAATGAATGGATATGGAGTAAATGCTAATGAGAAAAAGTCTCTACACATACACGGAAAAACTAAATAACGGAACAACGCTTTTATTGATGTTCTTCATCTTGACGTCACCATGAGGCCTTCAAAAATGAGCTGCTTTACTCACACCTCATAGTAATTTCAAGACGGCCCCTAGAATCGGTTTGAGCCAAATTTACTACCACGAATGCGGGATCTAAAAACATAAACATACTTACAATCGCTGTTATCAGTTGCTCGACAGTGAGACTTATGATCACAACATTTTAACAACCACATGGCACTCATCGAAACAATAGTAAGAAAATCATGAGATATAGGCATAATAAACATGTCCATTTGAATATTCTTATATAATTTATATAGTCGAGAGCAGATTTACATAAATGTATAGAAAAGAAAACGCAATCTTTACAGCGCTGGTAACATACATTGGCATCGAAAAATGAACTGCCCAAGCCATGTAATTCAGAGGGGAATATGGAGTAGTTGTACATAGAGCAATTTTTAAAATAAAAACATTTACCCTATATTCTAGATAACTCTTTTCTTTGTTTTATGCAATATGCAGTGTGAGCAAATATCTGTTCATACGTTAACAACTAAACCCCACACAACTTAAAACAATGATTTTGTCACGAATTATTGTCACATAAGTGAAATTAAAGTTTACACGGGAAATGAAAGTTTGTATTTCATCGGCATAGAATATAATTGTTATTATCTCTTTTGTACTAAAAAGAGCCCTTGGAAACACGAATAAAATTTATATTGCCCGACATAGTTGGGCTGAAATACTTACATAGATGAAAACATCTCTGTTCAGGTGATTGCAATTTTCGTCTGCTATAAATTTTCAAAAAAGTGTGTATTTTTCCTTTTTTTTCAAACGGTCAGAAATGCTATGGCTACTTAGAAATAAAGAACATTTCATTTTAATGTTCATCGTCTATTTATGCGGTGCTTAATTTTATTGATTATACGGGACTTTAAAAATATAGCAAATTGAAGGAGGTATCCAAATAATTTATCAAATATGGCAAAACAGTTGTAAAAACGAAAACGCACCGAACAACAACAAAGAAAAAAAAAAACAACACGAAATCCACTATAATGCGAGTGGAATAATGTGTTCCTGAAGAGTAAGTATTATCTGCCATAATTGCTTCACTCTGTCCCGTCACGACCCTGCTTCCTGTTTTTGTTATACTATGACATGCGATGAAATAAAACTACTGCGAAAAACATTGTCTTCTTAAAAAACTATGGAGCCTGGACATTGATTGATTGATTATTAATTTCTATTTTAAGGACGAAAAACACTTTGCTTAAAAAACCGACACAGAAAATTGTACAAATAGTGTACTTTCGCAAATGATGAAGCTCTTGGTCCAGCTGAAACAGCTTTCATTTATAGATATATCATATTTGGTTGTTTGAGAAACAGTAGTAACGACAATGGTATTTTTTTTCGGGGGGATATATTTACCTATTACATTTTTGCAGAAAAGCTTTGAAAGCAATGTTTGTTTTGATACCATTATTTGGTGTGCAGCTGTTTGTAACAATTTACAGAGTACCAATATCATCAAAGGGCGGTATTGAATATGAAAGATTTTCCATTGTTATCAATAATTTACAGGTATGTTCAGTTTGCGTTCTACTTGATATTAATTCTCTACCAGTGTTGCAATAGTTCAAAGTTAGGTAAAACTTGTAGGGATGTAGGAAAGCATTATAAAATATATGTTTTCCCTCGCTTCGTTCATGTTTTTATATTCAAAACAATCTATTCATTTATAATGCAAATTTAATGTTTCACTTGAAAAGATCTAACTAAATACTAGAGCTTAAAGCTTCAGTTTAAAATCTAAAGCTCAACTTCACAAATACAAAAATTCAAAGAATATAGCTATCGACAGAAAGTCGAACTGCAAAACTCAACACAACGAATCTGGAAAGTAAACTTGCATATGTTTCTATTACACAGAAGCGTTTGTGCGAGTAAAAATAAAGTGGCAAACTTGGTTATTTCAAAAATAGAATAGCCGACTATAAAATCAACAGGAAATATACTAATATAGAGTACATGAACATGAAACAAAGTCTCTTAAAATACCTGGTAGAACCAATCGATGAAAAAACTCTTTAATAGTTGTTCAGTCACTATGAGGCCTTCAACAACGAGCTTTGCTGATACCACACACTAATTTCAAAATGGTCTCCATCGCAGGTTTGAGCGGACTTTATTGCTAGTTATCGGGCAACGCCACTTTCATGTTTGATTTTGTTTACTCGTTAATGTGAAACCGTCAACAAACATTAACTCTAATGCAATGTTTTTGGAACAGTGAAATTGGCTGGATAGCATTTGCAGTAAAATCCGCAATCTAAAAGGCGTAACTAAGGATGGTCCGCCATCTTTGAAAATGTGTAGTTCAATAATGCATTTAAAAGAAAAAACAACGAAATATTCATACCGCTTACTTCTAAAGTCCTTTTTATTGAATTGCGTTAGAAAGTGAAGCGTGGGGTCTGGCTGAAAACATCTTGTTTTTACGTTTCGCATATCAAGCCTTCATGTGAAGTCACGTTGTTTATATGGTAAAGACGTTCATAGGCTCTCGTGGTCTTTTTCTTAATTCGATGTTTAGATCAAAATAATGTAAAAAAATAATATTTTCAGAGCTATTGCATTAGAATGGAGATTACTCTATTGTATTTTAAGCTTTGCGGACGTAAATCTTGATTTTACGCTCCGCTGACGCGTCGCTAGGTAAACTCAATTTGCAACCTTAAAATCTACGATTTACGTCCGCAAAGCTTAAAATACAATACAGTTATCAGCCTAAATTAATTGCAAAGTGGTCATACAATTGCTGTCATCTGTTGCCAAACAAAGAGACTAATAGAAGACAATTACAAAATAGAAACAACCACAAAGCACTCATCGATACAATTGCAAGAAAACGTGGCATAATAGATCGTGAGCTGTGGGCAGTATCAACATGAGGTCAGAATAACATTTGTTGAGCACAAAAAAAATTAATATGCCAAAATTTGAAACTGTGATAATGTATCAATATGAGAGTGTCTCCGAAGAACAGGTATAAAATCACCCATATACGAGGGTTGTCCGTAATTCGTGGACAATCTTAATAAAAGTTGCTAAATACAAAATGTAACGAGAATGAATTTGAAACTAATATTTTCATTTACAATGTCTTACTACATACGTATGCAAAATATCACCGCAATTAAAGCAATATTAATCATTCATTTTTCTTTCGAAACAAAACAGACATATATTACACACCCGGAGCACAAACATGTAAAATGTTGACGTTGTCCGACGTCCTAATCATTGTGGTTAACATTTTATGAAGACGTCGCAAACGAACAAATTCGGAATTTTTGCAGTTTCCTGTCTTTAATAATATTTAGGGCATTTGATATCATATCTTGTGCTAAAAAGTTATCAATTTTGAACCACTTACAAGCTTTACCGAATGATAGTCGGAAATCATGGTCAGTGATACCGTGGAACTTCAACAGTTTAAGATTTATGACTGGCTAGTATTACCCATTTTATCTATTCTTAAAACTGGTTCTTGCGTCCAAAATTTCTGCACCACTTAAATTTTAATGCAGAACACGTTTTACTATGCCTGTTTCTAAATATTACGGGAACTTGTTGATATTTGAGGGTGTTTCCCGATTTCTGAAGGAAACTAGACTCGCGTCACTGCTCCGCGTTAACAAAATAACGTCAGGTTTACTAGTACTGTGGAAGTACTTTTATTCGTTGACATCAATTTTCGTGGTTTTCATAAATAACACTATTTCGTGGGTACTTAAATTCGTGGTTTCGAATTCTATGCATTAAAACTCAAGGAAAAGGTGCATTTCGTTAGGAACTTAATTTCGTGGTTTTAGCTAACAACGAAATCCACGAAAATTGGAATCCCACGAACAATGGTACTTTCACAGTATTTCTGATTTTGCCTAGAGACATTTAAAGCTCTGTCAATTTGTCATTTCAAATCTTTAGAAGTTGGAATTTGGCAGTTTTAATGTTCAACATAATATAAACATTGCAGTTTCATTTTCATTTCACAATTCACTGAATTTTATGAAATACCTACAAAATAATAAATTTTAGACACTACGTTTGATATGTAATATTCGTGTAGCTCCGGGTCACTATTCCGGGGCTTTTTACAAAGACAGATTTGCAATTTTGCATGTAGAATTGGATCAACTTTGATATATCAAAATTCATAAAAGCTTAAGGTTTACGAATATGCAAATATAAATATATAAAACGCGGCTTTTATTTTTATTGATCCTTGTCCACGAACTTTACGGACAACCCTCGTATATCAACGACACATCCTAATAGATACATAATATATTTTTTTTTATTCTGATAGCATTTTCCTTTTGTAGAATTAAGTGGTTATTCAACTGAACTGGCTTAACATTCTGATCAAGCATTTGTCATTAATTGTCCTGTTCCTTTAAATGTTTTTCATCTGTATTATATTTTTGTTGTTTCAGGGATTGTTTGTAGCCTTAATGTTTTGTTTCCTAAATAATGAGGTAAGAAATCACACCATATTTTGCCGAACTTAAATAACATGGATATAATGCATACAAATATATGTAACAAATAAATATATTAATACGTAAATAGTCAGACAACTTATGGAAACTTTTAGGATAATATTCCAATTATTATAACTATGATAAAAACAAATGACCATAACTAGAACTCTATCATTATAAACTTTTTAATTTTTTTCTAAACAAATGTGGTAAACTAATTTATGTTTTCAAATACAATATGGTCCATATTTCTCACTTTATAAAGCCACTTGGCATAATAACATCAATGAGTAAATACAAAATATACACAAGTTGCATCAAAATACAGTAAATTTCGTTATGCTGTACATGTGTTTCAAATCCGTAACCGATTTTATTCGAATCACTACGGTAGCAAAGCATCTTCTCTCCTAAAACATTCGAATATGATCTACAGCGACGTATCATTGCTAATTCACAAGTAAAATACAATTCTATGCTTTTGACTACGGGCATTATAACGTCATAAATTGTAAAAACGCAGCACCACTTAAAACAAAGCGACACTTACAGCGCCTATCGTGATCGATGACTATTACATTCAGTTTTTAAAATCACAAGTCACTTGGGTATAGAGAAAATCGTTTTTCAATTCCCAACCTTACAATTTTACTTAAACAAGATGTTTAAGTTTCAGTATTGATGTTTCAGCTTTTCTTAGGCGGTTTTTCTAATTTACTAAGTCGAGTAAGTGTTAAGACGCTGCCAAAATTTCACAATTTGCAACTATTAAAATTCAAAAATATATTATGTTCATATTTTTTAGACATAAAATAGTTACGAGTAGTTTATATAGTTTAGACAAGTTTTTGCACAAACTAATGTAAAGAATATTTTCAAATTCTTCATAGTTATGAAACTTCGAGATAAAACTATTTTCTACCTCACATCATTTAAAGCTTAACGTATTCGCTCTTATTAAAGCTATTTTTTCAAAGAAGTTAACAGATGTTATTCCAAATTTTATTCTAAATAAATGGCGCTGAAAAAACATCCGCTTATAAATTTTTGTCCTCAGTCCCATATATTTTGAAAATGTAACTACACGCAATGTTGAAGAAATTCATGTTTAGATTAAAGTTCATCAACATTTTTTTTCCTAAAATTCATTTCACAAAAATAAAAAAACATTGACTTTCTTTTATTTTATTTTATACCTTAATATTTGAGAAATGGCGCTAGATATTTTGCCGTTCGTTTTACTTATCGCTCAACTCAAAAATTTAATCATATAATTAACTACGAGAAAATAATTTAATCAATTTTGCTCTTTTTGCATTATAATATACTTTGCACACAGCTTAGTAAGTGATTTTGGATGCTTATATGATTAAGACTTTAAACAATGAATTCTGCTCAAACCGGTGCTAGAGGCCACTGGAACTTACTATTAGGTATGAGCATAGCTCATTGTTGAAGGCCTCATGGTGACTTCAAGATGAATATGAACAATTAAATCGTTGTTCCATTGCTTGGTTTTCCCGGGTATTTGTAGAGACTTTGTCTCATTTGCATTTAACCCATATCCCATCATTAGTTTAGTTATTTTCTTTATTTCATTCAACATGGCAGACATCAGGTTTTCTCCTCATAAAAAGTATGCAAATAATTACTAGCTGTAATGAAAAATTGTATTGATAAATTGTATGTTATTTGGGTTCACATTTCCTGTCTGTTGCAATCAACTTGATGAATATGATGCGGTCGTGTATATGTTATATTGTCTTTTGGTCCCCTTGTCAGGCAATGGATGATTTTGTTGGTAAAAGTTCTTTGACCGATATTTTACCTTCGTTGATTCACGAGCAAAAGAGAACAGACATGGATATATCGTCGTTCGACATTACGAAGTAAATATCTACTCAAGCCGGACCGAGGGGCAATCTTTAACATACTTTAGGGGTTGAATGTTTGCTAACTGTTTAGGGTCTCTAGGAGATTTCAAGAACAATAACAAAAGCGTTGTTTCATTTGGTGAACCTTACCATGTTTTTGTAGGGATTTTTTCCATGTACATTAATATCCTCTTTTGAAATTGAATCCCTTGGATTGTTCGCTTTTAGATTGACGGTTCGGTTCTCACTTACTTTAGCTATTGTACCATCATAAACTCTTCCTGCACCTTATACGTATAAAAAAGAAGAAAAGTTACGGTCATGAGACAGCTAGTTTTGACTGTCACTGTAAAAGTATAAAAATGGAAAGCGCGGGAAATCGTATTTTCTATGTATTCCATGATTTCACATCTGCTTTTTCAACAGTGTTTTGTGGTTTCGCCTTTATTGCTGTATGGAGACGAGAAGGAATTCCCTATCCACTGACGAAGCTTTTCGTCCTCATGCGTTAAAAAGTAGAATACTCTATCTGAAAAGTTGCATGGATCTTAAAATAAAAGTTCTTGCTGTGAATCATTGTACTCCAAACAGTATAAAAATAACCTTCTTTATTTCCAAGACAGAGCAGAATGATAAGGGTCGTAGGGACTTAAACTTAGTTAGCAACAGTTAGCGGTAGGGCTAAACCACTTTATGGGTACCCAAACATCCCCTTTCTCTATCCTGTTTCCCTATATTATAATAAACATACAAATAAAACCCAATACAGGTAGACCACTAACACCAAGACCACAATCTTGAAAAGGAAAGAATAAGACTGGGTCAAAGAGTGCTCGCTGCTAAACTGCCGGCTAGCTCTAGTCTGTTGGTAGAACAATGTCGCACCATCGGATAATAATCAAATTCAAAACTTTCCGACGGGTTCGGTAGAGAATCATCATGGATTTCTGCCAGTATAATTGTAAAATCTTAAGGTTACTGAATCCCTACGCCAATTTAACGGAATCATGAAGAATATCCAGTTAATGTATTTTTAGTTTGAGTTTGAAGCGTTTGTATTACCCTTCCATAAACCGCGAAAAGATCCCGCAATGCGATAATCCAATATTTTTTTTACCGACTCTTGCATTTGAGTTTATAACATTACCTACATAGGGCATACCTACCGGATACTAGATGTGGTATCTCGTGATATTTAGAACAGTTTAACGCTTTTTGTGCCATTTCTTGCCGCATATGATTCTAGTTTTTTTTTTTATCTTTTTATGTTTTTGTCCTTAACTGCTAATATTCAGATATTGGATAACGCACATGTTAATGTTTTATTTGCAGGTAATCTCATATTTGCGGCGGTCTTGGCGACGACGTGTCCGGGACCGGGGCGTATTATACTCCAAGAAATTTAACTCAACTTCAATAAACATGACAATGACTTCAAGAACAGAGGGAGACTTTCAAAGTTTGCAAAGGTCTTTGTGTGATAAAACTGATGAAAATGGTTTAAGTAGTAACGAAAACAATTATTCTTATGAGAAGGTCCCGACAAGTAGTCAAACTGTGTAGTACTACAGGTTTTTTTTATTCAAATTTTCATATGTTACATCATTATGTTCCTATTTCTAATGTTTCATATTTCCTATACCCTGTTAATTTTCTATAAAATAAAAAACAAATTTGAATTTTTCTTTTAGTATATTAATCTATAAATAAATCAAAGAATCGCATGACTTGTTATTTTAACATACGATCAAGCAATAGTTTTGCAATCGTATGCATCATTCACTGAAGGGAAGTAAGTTGTGCGGTGACAGTAACTTCAGGATTAATTATTTTGCTTTGCTTTTTTCTGTTATTCCACCTTTGATGTCTTGAGAATAAATGGCTTATGTGTAATAATATACCTTCAAGCTTTTTAATGGTATTGACTAAGCGCAAAATGTGGTATTCGAAATAAATAACAAAGGGTATAGAAGTGGTAGTTATTTTGAGTTCTGCTTAAGGCCATTTCGATAATGATGTGCGTACTAAAAACCAGATAAAACAAATATTTAAAAGACAAGAGAGAAAAAATCGAAATGGCTATGAAAATAATAATGAAAGGTACATCTACAAAATTATCTCGCCTAAAAAATATAAATCGCACGATGATATTAGACTCGAATATAAATATATATGTCCCAAAGCTACTGTATATTCAGTTTGTGCTGATGGTTGTTTTTACAACTTGCATCTCTTCAGTGCTGAAAAAATCAAACCTCTGGAAGACCATAAAGTGAAACATGTATTATAGGTGCCAGAAAACAAATCACCACACAGATCTCATTAGAAATCATAATCAACTAACGGTAGAGCTTTGCAAGAGGGATATGCAACTTTTTACTTGCGTCACCAACTGTGACTGCAGGTCTAGGAGCCGCTCGACTCCGTCCGTCCGTCCGTCTGTCTGTCCGTCCGTCCGTCCGTCCGTCCGTCCGTCACGCTTTGGGGGTACCAAGTTTGTGTAATCTGAAACTCAGACACCTTTAACCCGATACTTTTGAAACTTTGCACAGTTGTTTTGGACACATTGAAGATGTGCACTTTCCCTTTCGGTGAGATTTGGAAAAAAAATGTGGAATTTATCCATTATTGAACTTAGTCATTTTTTCATCAAATTTTAACATTACGGTACTGAGTTTGTGTAATCTGAAACTCTGACACCTTATACCTGATGCTTTTGAAACTTTGCACAGTTGTTCTGAACACATTGAAGATGTGCACCTCCCCTTTTGGTGAGATTTGGAAAAAAAAAATTGTTGAATTTATCCATTGTTGAACTTGGTCATTTTTTTCATCAAATTTAAACATTACGGTACTGAGTTTGTGTAATCTGAAACTCTGACACCTTATACCTGATGCTTTTGAAACTTTGAACAGTTGTTCTGAACACATCGAAAATGTGCATCTCCCCTTTTGGTGAGATTTGGATAAAAATTGTTGAATTTATGCATTGTTGAACTTAGTCATTTTTTCATTAAATTCATTAAATTTTAACATTACAGTACTGAGTTTGTGTAATCTGAAACTCTGACTCGTTATACCTGGTGCTTTTGAAACTTTACACAGTTGTTCTTGACACATTGAAGATGTGCACCTCCCTTTTTGGGCAGATTAAAAAAAAATGTCGAATTTATGCATTGTTGAACTTAGTCATTTTTCAGCATATTTTAACATTACAGTGCCTGGTTTGTGTAATCTGAAAGATTTACATCTCTGACTAAATACCTTTGGAAGTTTTTACTGTTGTTTGAACACATTGGTGATGTGAACCTCCCCTTTAGGCCAGTTTTGACGTAAAAAAATGTCAAATTTATCTATTATTGAACTTGTACTTTATTCTATCATATTATATCATCATGGTACTCATTTTTTGTCCAGAGACGTTGCAGGGTTTTGAACGCATTGACCATTGGCAGCTATTCTTGAATTTTTGCATTGCTTTCATATATTTTCTCATAAAGATTCAAAGTATGTGTTTATTTAAAACTCAGGTATGGTTTTCACCTTTGCTGAAGTGATATGGACTATTTTCATTTTATGCTTTGTTCAACTTTGTACATTTAGTTTTGGCTTTTTTCTTCTGTTTTTGTCTATTACAGTAATAGGGTTGAACTTAATATAATCTCAATTATAACTTGCATTTGAAGAATTTTTGGTAATAAGGTAAATGAATACTTGTTTGAATTGGTAAACCTATACATGTCATTCTGTTACATTGAAAAAAAAAACACTTTCTATGTTGAACATAAGTGACGGTGACGCAGGTCCAGACATGTAATTGGTCTTGTTTAAAGTAAAATTTACTAAAATATACATTAAAAAATTACATTTTGTACGTTTTGTTTAGAAAAGTAGATATTCTTAGATTTGTTTGCATATTTCCAGCAACAATTAAGTACACTCTAGATGCACAAGTTTGGTCCGAGGTTCCTATTGGCTCATAGTTGTTTTAGGAGAAAAGACCTGGATTGCGTTTCCCATAGGGTCCTTATGTCTAACTTTGTTGCCCGCTGGCAGCCATCTTGGTGAGTTACAACAATAAAAATCACAAACTTAAAAGGGGATCACCTGACGACTGTAGTGACAAAATTTGGTCCCCATTGGCTCAGTGGTTTTAGAAGAAAAGATCTTCGAATGCATTTCCTATAGGGTCCAATGTTAAACTAAGTTCCCTAGTGGCAGCCATCTCGGATGAGATGCGAACTTGCTGGACATACATGGAAATTGTAGTCCTTGAAAATCTCAACACTTTTGCAATTCACATTTAACCTCTATCTCAAACAGTTTTTGAAATAAAAGTAAAAATGTTGATAAATCATGAAAATTCTAAGAAAAAGGG